>LZPO01008239.1:88740-100003 GCA_001675575.1 Neotoma lepida | reverse complement strand
AGGGAGGAGAGGGGGATCTGAGGTTGGTATGTAAAAGGAGTGGAAGATCTTTTTAATGTAAGAATAAATAAATAAACTAAAAAAAAAAGAACAGATTTACAGAAGAATGCATTAAATCTGTCAGATATGTTGTTACTAGGTCTAAAAACAGACAGACTTTAACAAAGTGAAAAGAACAGATAAGTGTTATGTGAAGCTGAGAGGCAAAATTCAGTTATCATTGGGATTCTTAAAGAATTAAGATATATTACTTTATTATTTGGATATTTTATTAGCAGATAGTTTCTGTGCTTTGCCTTCTCAGAATTTATTAGTCTGTTAGTAGAAAGCTATAAGTAAAGGTTAAAAATAATATAGACAAAGGATTTACAAGTAACTTTATTAATTTCTGTGGAATAATAGTTGGACTCTAGTGTCTGTTAATCAAAAGTACCACTTAGATTATAGATTCTTGTCTTGTACAATAATCTCATAATCTACAGTGGTTCTAAATAGACTTAATAATTCTTTTCCATAAATAAGTGAATTAGCCCATTTTGGTGGGTTATGATTTTTAAAATGTTCTCTTATAAATGTTAGNATCCTTTAAAATTATCTTCCTTTGTCATTGATATAGATGATTGAAATAAGCATTATAATAATTTTTAGTATAAAATGCAGGTCCTTGAAAAATAACATACTTTCCAATTTTGATTAGGATANTTTATAAGTTCTTTATTACTCTGCAGACTATCACAGACTTGTTTTGAAGACTCCTTTTTTATGATGGTTCTTTGAAAGATTCTAAAAAATATGTGTGTTTTGTGTGTGTGTGTGTATGTGTGTGTGTGTGTTAGTGAATACAATTTTAGGAGCTAAACATAACTCCTATAGGTCTGTATTTGTCCTAATATTAATCTGGTATCACCTTTCTCTATGTCAAATTGAATTAAATTCATATTAATGGATTGTGAAAAGTAGAAAAGTTATGATTTGATTATGAAATAGCTAATTAAAGTAATGAGATTTGAAGGCTCTTGCAAAGGAGAAGTTAGGAAAGAAAATTCAAGTTTTACAATAAGATTATATCACTATATAGTGATGTTGCAGTTATCCAAGAGAGATTATACAGAGTGTTTCATTTGGTAAATTTGAATTTTATTACCAATATGCTTAATTGAAACATTTATAATAATTTAAACATTACAATATATACAAGCCCATATCTGCATGTGTACAACAGACAGACAGATAGATAGATGACTGACTGCATAGATAGGGAGTAAGATGAAATAATGAGTGGTTGATAGTAAATGGCAGCTAGATGAAACCATGATAAGCATTAAAAATAAGTAATAAATACAGGATAGCTGAAATCAAAGTGAATAAAATTGCTCAAATGGACTCTAATGATTGGACAGAGAAGATCAAAAGGGAGTATGAAGGAGGTGTGATAAGAGAGAAACTACACTCACCAGAAGTGGCGAAGATCAAATAAATGGGCCACCTAAAGAACCCTCAAAGAGCCGTGGGTCCAGTTGATTCCTGAAGGGGTTACTTTAGTAATTTGTTGCAATACAATGTGGAAAATAAACAGAGGTTCTGCAGGCCAGTGAGGGTAATGATGGAAAGCAGAACACAATTACTAGTAGATTAAGAAATCAGGCATTATCAGATAAAGTGTGTTCAAGAACAGTTTATTTACTTTATTCTCAAAAGTAAATAAAAAAATAACAAAAATGCTCAACATTTTATTTATTTAATGTGTGACTATCTGTCTCTGTCTCTGTCCCTCCGTCCCTCGATCCCTCTGTCTCTCCCTCCCTTCCTCCATCTCCTCCCTGTGTTTGTGTGTGTGCATGTGTGCATGTGTGTGTGTGTGAAAGCATGTTATCTATATTTTCTTAATGTATTACAGCTATACAATACATCATTATTAACTATAGTCATCATGCTTTAAATTAGATTGCTAAAAATCATTTACCTCATAGCTAAAAATTTTTAGCCTTTGACAAGCATTTCTGATCCAACCATTGATGATTTCTACTATATTCTGTTCTGACACTGGTTGTTCTCCAAATAAGGAGTTCAACCAGTTTTTACATTTATGTGTCTGGATAATTTCACTTTGACTAATAATCTCTAGGTTCATATATACATTTGTACATGGGACTTTATTTTTTCAGTGTTCAATAATAGTTATTATGTGTTTATATACTAATTATTCAAGGGGGACTACTAAAACATATATAATATATTATATGTGATGTATAAATTCATGTAATATAAACAATACCTATAATTTACACTTTCTAGGGTTTTTTGTACTTCAGTTATACCAATATATTAACTTTGTTGCCTTATTTAAGGTATCAGACNATATTGAACAATTCTGTCATGGATATAACAATGTAGATACTATTAATTTTTATTTTTTGGAAATATGGTTGTAAGTGATATGAACTAAATTATGCATTTTATTAATTTTAATATTTTAAGAAACCCACCTTTCTTGAATGAAGATTTTATACATTTCTAGTTCCTCAAGCAGTATAAAATTGTTGTTTCTCTGCTTCTTTGCCTTCTTTCTATAGTGTGGTATAGAAAGGGCTTTCCTGAGCTCTAGTCTTTCCAGAGGGACCACAGGAAACTGATCTATTAGTTCTGTGGGTGATATTATCACCTACATCACTTTGTATAAAATATAACTTCCTTTTCTGAAATAGCCAGTAAGTTTAGAAATATTGGTAACAGACCAAACAGAAATTTGATGTATTAATTCATCCTAATCCCTTCTGAGCTTTAGAAAATATCTAAAGTGCCCAAAGTACATAGGTATAGGACACAAACATCTACATTTTCAACTTGATTATAGAAACACTTTTGAAAATACAGTGTCTTTGCTAGCCTCCCTCAAGCTGAATCTACCGTATACAATCTGGACAAATGTTCAATCTGCCTTCACAGACTTCATTCTTTCATAAAATAAAGCATCTCCCATGTCCTACTGTTTACATCAGTATGTCTTGGTATCCAGCACCATAGTACAAACCCTCAGAATATAAACTCTGGCTTACTTAAATAAAAATACGGCACCTGATGCATGGGAAGGAACAAGAGGAGACCTATCTTAAAACTCTAAGATAAAATATAATAGTTACATAACAAAAATTGGGGGGCTAGTGTTTGATGTGGCTGCTTTCTTGAGAAAGGACATTACCCAGCAAGCATGGCTTGGATTACTGCTAAGTCTCTGTATATGAGGCTTCATGAACAATATTATTTAGGAAAAACTAAATTGATACAAATAGTGCAAATGCCAAACTACCACATCCTGATAATGATAGCAAAATGATAAGAAACCCATCTTTAGCTAGGGCAGGTATCATCTCCTCTGGAAGATCTGTTCTGTGTTTGCTGTTGTTTTGTTTTGTTTGTTTTAAGGGAAATAGAAGAGAGGTGGATCTGTGTGGAGGAGAGGTACTGGGAGGTGTGGAGGGGAAACTGTAGGTGGGATGTAATGTATGAGAGAAAATAAAATAATAAATAAATAAATAAATAAATAAATAAATAAATAAATAAATAAGGTATTGATAGTCTAGAATCCATGACTCTCAGTGGTATTTTTTAGACAAGAAAATGCTTCTAAACTTAATTTATTCCAACACTGATCAATATTTGAAACTGCCAACATCTACTAGAACAAGGAACACACTTTGGCATTATGGAAATACAAGCAGAGAAGTCAGAGTTCTGGTCTACTATTTGCATCTGTAGGTCTTATTGAATAATCTTCCTTTATCTCTTTCATCACTTATAACAAGAGTAGCTAGGATCCTGATTTGGGTCAGTGTGCCAAGTAAAAATGGTCATTTTACTTATGGATGATTATGTAGCNATTGGAACAAACTCTTGCTGTGGCTCAAAAATATCACACCACTGTTGTTAGTCAATAAGTTAAATGGATCTGAAGAGATAAGTCTTCATCTAGTCTAAAGAAATGAATAGACATTAGCTTTGTTAAAACTAATATTTAGATTCTGTATACAAGTCATTCCACATTTATATCAAAGGCAATAAAAAAATCTATGAGTGTTTCCTGGAATAATAATGGGTTTTATTGATACAAAAGATGAAGAATCTGTAATTAAAATTGATCATATTTTCAGGTGGTTAGAATTGAAACAAATTAATTTAAAATGTGTACTAAAATAAATTATGAGAAAATACCAAACATGATATACAAATTATTTATTTAGAAAATGAAACATTGCTGATAGAAATCAGTGATTAACTACACCAATAAATGGAAGGTGACATTAGAGTTTTGAATTGCCATTAATAACATTATGATATCAATTCTTTTATATTTTCAGTGCATCCCAAAGCAATATCACTACTAATTGTTATGTAGATATTAGCAGGTTTTTTTTTTACAGTTCCTATGGACTCTTAGAAAGGCTTAGCATCTTGAAAAAGTATAGTTCCTAATAACTTAAAAGCTGCATTAAGGATTGCAATCTTACAGTGCAATATATACTCATAAAAATTTAGAACTGATATGAGTTAGAAAATACACCACATTTTCCTAATTGAACAATTTAAATTTCATTATTAATTAATTAAATGAAAACATTACTGATTGAACAAGTAATAGTGAAATAACTATTTATCCACATAGAAATATGAAAGGAGGGTGGACAGATGCTTCAATGGTTAAGGGCATTTGGTGCTCTTACAAAGGACATTGGTTTGGTTCCCAGAAGCCAGGTGTGACTCTATTTCCAGAGATCTGGTACTCTTTCTGACCTCTGTGGGAACCAGCATGAGTGTGGTGCATATACATCTAAGTGAAACACTCATACACATAAAACAGAAAGAATAAATCTCAGAACAGGAAATATGGAGAGATTTTATCTTTATTCCTCTGATACATAGGCTACCATCTTCCTGAGCTTAATATTTAACAGATGTTAAATATAATCATTTCTTATCTTCATTATATAGTTTTTCACATAGCCTTTTTTGTGTTTAGTTTACATAGTTTTGAAACAGGGTATGTAGCCCAGGCTAGCCTAGAACAAAGGTTCCCTGCTTCAGCCTCTAACATACTCAGATTTCAGCGGTGAATCACTAAACTGNAATTATTCAAGTGTTTTTTGATTAAAAAATGAAATACTTAAAATCATTTAACTCATAGAGTTATTTATCCACCAACAGTATTAAAGACATTATTCTAACAAAAAATAATAATCGGTTGTTATCTTTCTGGCTTTCTCTCTAAACAACCCCGTTAGGAGTGGTGCAAATACCTCTCATTTCTCTCATAGATTCCAGAAGATGTTCTTATACAGTCACAAGCTAACAAAGAAGAAAACCTAGAGCTGTGAAATGGAACTGTTTGATTAGGTAATGCAGTATTTATGTCTGAGTGTTGTATTCCCAACTGTCCCCTGTATGGGTGTTTTGTTCTAATTTTTGTTTTCTAGGTTCCTATGAATGAAACTAGTGAAAACTAAAGGCAGATTACGAAGGCTTCTAATGCATACTGTCTACACTTAGTAGAGTTTTGATTTAAGTATTTATTCATTTGTTAGGATATCTGTGACATTTAATTTCAATGAGATAATATAATAACAGTTTTATAAAATGTGGTCTTGTTTTTAAAATTCTGAAATATATGTATATAACATGTGAGATATATATATATATAGTGTGTGTGTGCATTCACATATGTGTGTGTGTGTGTGTGTGTGTGTGTGTGTGTGTGTTATGAGAAAGACAAAGATAGAAACACAGAGACATAGACAGAGGTTCACAGGGCTTTCAGTGTAGTTTTTTAAAAACCAAATAAGAAAATAAAAACATAGTTAAAAATTCACTCATAGTTTAACAAGAGATATAAAACTAATAAGAAGCAATGAGAAGAAACTCAAAATGCTCAAACTTCATAGAAGTTCAATGATATAATCAGTCTCTCCCTCTCTCTCTCTCTCTCTCTCTCTCTCTCTGCACATACACACACACACACACACATCTCAATGATGTGAATCAATTATAATGGGAAATTTTCATACCTGGAGTTTTCATAGGCTGTCAGTGACAGTGAAATCATGCATATTGTGGATATAGATGGAAGTTTATTATGAAGTGAATCATAGATTATTTTGTGCCCTACCAATTCCACAAGGTCATATTAATTATAATACAGATGTATATCAATGGCAGGTTTTCCACACTAATCAAAATTAAGAACACAATGTCTATGATTTTTAATATCAGAAAAAATTAGTACAGTTTTGTACTAAAATATTATTTAAAAATACATAGATTGAAGTACTGAAAATCCTGTCATGAAAGGATTTTTAAAATCTCTAACAAGATGACAGGTAAACAATATCCTGAAATTATTGTTTACAGAACAGTTTATTTATATAGAAGCTTACACAAACTATCTCTACAAGATCCTAGAATGGTTCAGATAGCACAGTTGGCCACCAACTTCCAAGACAAGAAAATCAAAGGGCATAAGGAAGATAGGACAGAGAAATTGAAAACCTCATATCTCTTAAACTCGAGTGTGGAAAGATAGACCCACTTGATGATCAAAATGGAACTAAGTGGGACAAGGATTTAGACTTGAAACTCATATAACGGTGGCCACCAAGTGAAACTACCTGCTGAGCAAAGTGGTAGGAAGTGGATCCCCCAAGCCAGACCAGGGTGACCCTGGCATTGTATCCAATCCTATGTATGCTTGCATGAAATTTATCTTGAACATGACCCTGGGTCCACTCTGGTGGTATTCAGCACTAAGCAAAAAGTAGCACCCTTATACTCAAGCCAGAGTCAACAGAGAAGCTAACTTTGCTTTAGCATAGAGTTTATAATCAGACAGAGATAGTCTTAAAGATGTGGCTATTGATCAATAANCTGGTGGAGGCACTAGATTATCAGGGGAGCAAGGGATTATGTCTGGTATCTTTTCCTTAGGGTTTTAAAAAGCCAAGATCTTCATGGTAGTGCAAATGGAGGCTTTCAATTTTCTTCAACAATAAGCAGAGTCTTTTGTCCTAATGAGAGAGATTTGTTTTTTAACCTGCATCCCTGCCAATTACAGCATGGACTTGGCTGTACCAGTAATACATTATAGATCCCACTGCTATGAGGTTTAGGAATTATAAGCTGCCTATTAACTTTGGTGGCCAAGGGACTACCATCACCAGCCCTCCCCTAACATATTTCATCGCATAGCAACGAACAAGATCACCTTCTAGGAGTAGAGCAGGAGTACTTGCAGGGAATTTTCCTCAGAAATCATATCTAAGCAGGTCCACCGTAATATTGTATGGTTCCTAAAAGCTCCCACCACATCAGGATGCACTCAAGTGTTGGAGGTGCATTCCCCCACTTTCACTCTTCTAGTTACTGTTACTTGTGTCTGTGGTCTTCTACAGCCCATAATACAGTAGTCTTTCATCCTACTACAGAAATGTTACAATTCTCAAGGGCTGTGAATTGAGGGTTGGATACTGTTATGCCCAGATCATGGGGACCCCCAAAAGAACACCTCAGAGACCGAATCCCGAATGTAAAAGCAAAGAGCCTTTATTATCTTCAAGCTCTGAGCTTTGTCTCTCTGTCTGTCTGATACAGTGGTGAGAGCAGAGAGCTCAGAGCCCAGGCAGGGTGGGGTTTTTAATCATAGCAGAGGTTGGGGTGTAGAGATTTCCAGGGTTCAGGACACTGATTGGTTGACACTTGTCTAGGGGGATAGGGAATGTTTGGAATATCAGGTATTTCCTCTTAGATGCAGGCCCCACTCAGTGGAGTCAGTTTATGGCTCTTGCTGGGTACAGGTGTTGCCTACCAGAAGCTGTGATTGGACCTCTAAGCCTGTCATGGCAGCTGTGTAGTCAAGCTGTTTTGGGGCCCCCTATAGATACACCATTGTAACATTGTTGCCACTTACCGAGGCAGGCAGAAGCCTTTAGTATCTGATCACCTGCCAGGTCTTGCTTCAGCCCCAGCTAAAAAAATGGGAAATTCTTTTTACAGGTACCCTCCTGCTACTTAGTTAAAGCAAGAACTACAGATTTGGGACAAATTTTGATGTATTGTTGTGGATACAGGACAATACATCAACAGTAGATACAGCAATCCTATATATGGAGCTATCTACTAGTGAACTTGTTTAAGTATTAATAGTATGATAGCATAGCACCCTTCTTTGAATTTCTGGAAAGATGGACACAAGAAAGCCAAATTAGGAAAACTAGAAAAATTATTAAATCATTCAAATTTCAGGTGCTGTTACATGCTACCTAAAAAACCTTTAGGGAAGACATGAACTCAATTAATGGACAAAATAAAGTCCTAAAAGATCACACAGTGAAATCCCATATGAGTAATTTAAATGAGCATTAGAAAAATCCAATATATTTCAAGAGAAGAGAATAACTCAAACTCTTAACACAGAAATGTAGAAAAAGGGCAAAAACTGTATTTTAAATAGATTTTTAAAAACTAAGCTGACAATTTAGACACTGAGATTATAAATGGCATTATAAAGAAGTGATTGAAGAATAAATCAAACAAAAATAATGAATTCAAGGATAGATTTCTTAAAAATATGGTTGAAGGAAAAAAAAGAAAAAGAAACATAGAAATAATGAAGCCTCTGAAAATATCTGCTAAATATCAAAATAACAAATAATTAGGTTATTGACACACAAATGGTACTTAAAAACACAATGTAGTTACTAGCTTACTCTAAGAGATTCTAAGAGAGAACTTCTCAAACAGAGAAAGAGATGATGTGTAGGAATGTCAAAGATCACCATTCAAGTTTAAGTTAACTAAATGTCCTAAAGAATATAGTGATTAAGCTGCCAAAAATGAAAGAGAAAACTCTTAATACAGCAATATAAAAGGAACAACCATGAGAATATACCACTAAATAATACATAGACATGAAAATTTGTCAACATGTTTGAACAACCAAAGGGAAAACAATAGAATGTAGGAGAATGTTTTGTTTGGTCCTGCCTGGCTCCTGTGGCTGCTTAGACCCAAGTAAACACACAGAGGCTTATATTATTTACAAACTTATGGTCTAATGNCTCAGGCTTCTCATTAGTTAGGTCTTACATCCTAAATTAAGACATTTCTATAAATCTACACTTGCCACGTGGCTTGTGGCTTTTCAGGACCTTTACATCTTGCTTCTTTTGGCTGTAGCTAGTAGAGTCTGCCCTGCTCTGCTTTCTTCTTCTCCTCTCAAGTTAGAATGTCCCACCTAACCTTATTCTGCCTCATCATAGCCAACAGCTTTATTTATCAACCAATCAGAGCAACACATATTCACAGCATACAGAACAACATCCCCAACTTTTCCCGTTTTCTTTCTATTCAAAAGGAAGGTTTTAACTTTAACATAGTAAAATTACATAAAATAGAAGAATTATCAAGCAAGAATTATAGTTACAATATGTAGTCTATTTGTATTTTATAAAATTAAAGAGAATATTCCATTATCTATCCTATATTTGTAAGTCTAAAGTTTCATATCTAATTTATCTTTTATCATAACTAAGGAAAACTATTACTATCTAGTCTTCAACTACGTCAAAGACCTCAGAAGGATATAATATTACCTAAGTAAACAGGAAGAACATTGTAAGCAACTTTCAAAAATCTAGAATGACACAGACAGCTGTCTGCCTGGACAGTCACGCAAAGTTCCTCTGTATCATTGGGGCATTCATCTTCAGCCTAGAGGCCCAGAATTTCTCAAGTCATTTTCTCTGTGTCCTGTAGAATGTCTGGCAATTTCCTCTATGAAGCAGAAACCTGAAGGACCATCTTGTCTTATAAAGTTCAGTGGTCACCTTTCCATGAGTCTTGCATGTCCAGTCGATATAACATTTCCTCAAGCAGTCCAGGCAAGAACANTTTCTTGCCCAAATGGCTATTTTTGCCAAAAAGAAGATAAACTCCATGTGGAATGTCTTTGACTCCCATCTTTTTCTTTGAAGTAAATTGGTGCTGCCAGGAGCAGATGTGTCTCACTGTCCAGAAAGTTTAAGTTTTTAAAACCTTTTGAATGCCATATTCTGTAGGTCTTTGAAGTGTTTGAAGGTTACCTACCTAATTGAAATATATCTATGTATACCTAGAAAACTTAACTAACATGACTATAAGTTTGATTATCATTGAAGACTAATAATCTGTATTTCTTAATTATCCATTGCAATTTAAATGAGCTGCATAAATATATCTTAAACAAGAGTAGAAATATACATACAATATAACAAAACTAACTTTAAATTGGTATCAATAAACTAAAATCCAGAGCATTGTTAAACATTTCAAACAAGTTGTTGTTCTTTAAAAGTAGATTCAATAATCTACCCCTTTATTCTACCATATCTATAATATCCACTTTTCTTCTTTAGAAAGAGATTGCATTTATAGTCAACCTTTTTTAAATAAAAATAAACATTTGAAACAATATTTTGGGAATTTGGGCATAGCTTTTTATACTGCTTCCTGCTAGTTGAGGGCACTGGCAATCTTATGGAGATCCTGAGAAAATGAATGATTATGGTCAAGTCCTAACTGGAATTGTCTGTGATATTATATTTTTTTGGGCCAGTTGTCTTGAAGCTGTTTGGAGGTTGGATCATCTGGGCCTCTCAGGTGGTCTTCCTTGATCAAACCATATTAGCCTGGAAGCAATCCACAGGTTCTCATCTTCTATGGAAACAAAAGCAGAACCTCTTTCCCAAAGCAATGTATCCTTAGACATAAATTTTAAATCAAGATACCTTTAAAATATAAATATTGATTTAACTTAGCAGCTTTTACAATCAAATGTCTCTCTGCAGTTAAAAATCCCAAATCAACATAATCCAGATTCTCTGTATAATATCCATCTTCACGTGGCTTATTTTTATATTATTTTTACTTTTTCTTTGAAGACTTTTTTTAATATCTATTTTTATATAACTGTCTATATTTATTTTCCTCTCTCTTCCAAGTCTATGTACATTTTTACACATATTGTAAACTGTTTAGAGTTAATCCACTTGAATCTGTCTTATTGTGAATCTATTGCTTTAAACTGCAGAGTAGTTAGAACAGAAGTAGCAGCCTTGGCTGTTGACTCCACCCATCTCAGCTTTTTAATATGGTGGAACTATGTTTATTGTTTATTGTTTATTGAGGACTCTGGGAGGCAGTGGGTCCATGTTTCCAAGAAGCAATGTGTTGTCCAGAAACC
>LZPO01008239.1:66377-83632 GCA_001675575.1 Neotoma lepida | reverse complement strand
AAAAGAAAGAAAGAAAATCATCTTTAAAGTCTCCATCATTAAATACCTCACTTAAATCAGTAACTGTGAATGTTGCCAATGTCTATAGAGTCATCAAGCTGGATACTAAATAATGGAAGTATAGCAGATTTAATTTCCCAGATTACCTGATCAAGAATATCAGCATACACGTCATCCATTCTTCTGCTGACAGTGTCATTAGATAAGGAAATTGCATGCAATTGCTGACAACAACAGGTCACTGTGCACCTATCCTCCCGTCAAAGTCTTAGACCAGGAACCTTGATACCTTGTTTCGCCATGGTAAATGGCTCTGCCCCTTATCGTCTACAAAAGGAATGTGCTATGGCCTTCAGAGGTAGCTTTGTCATTCTTCTCTTTATTAAAATATGTGTATTGCTATATAGAACAGAGGAGAATCAGAATGAAAGAGAATCTGAACTTAAAGGGAATTAAAACTAGGAAGAATTAGAACTGAAAAAGAATAAAATAAAATCACCCTCNAGTTGTTTATTGTGAATTTATTATAGATAAGAAACCTTTCTAAGCTCCCCATGCCTGAGAAGCATTCTCTGAGTTACCCTGGGTAGTGGCTTGGGAGCTGGACTTCAGGATGCTAAAGGTAACAATTCTATTTAATTCTTTAAAATAATTGAAAGGAAATAATTCTTTAAAATTAATTATGTAAGGGCATCATTATTCTAATGTTTAAAAAAATGATAACACAACAAAATATAGAACAATGTCCTTGAAAATAGAAATGTAAATTTTCCCTAAAAATTCTAATAAATCATATTTAGACTCTAGGTATATTTCAGAGAACTTTCCTTGGATGCATAAGAACCTGGAATCAAATTGCATTGTGGAAACAAAGTCGTGCCAAATCAGTATCACTCTTTCACTATAAATATCTTCATTTTGATCACTTAGAATTCAACCTAGGGATGAAAGTTTGACTCAACTTATAAAACTGAATAAATAAATACCATATATTAACAGAAGGAAATACAAAAACATATGAATATTTCATAATGCATATAGACATTTGAAATGAATAAAAACTTCTAATTATCAACATACTAAAAAAATAAAAGTATAAAAGGAACAAGCCTTAACAAAATAAAGACCATGCTTAATAAGATAAAAGAACACATTTCACTGAATGAACAAAACCATTGGCTTTATAAATTTTGAAACTAGACAAGGTTGTCTACATTATTTCCTTTTTAAAAATAATGTTATGGTGTTAATAAGAATGGCCCCATAGGTTTATATATTTGAAAATTTGATCCTCAGTTGGTAGAACTAATTGAGAATAATTCAAACCTGTGGGATTGTTGGAGAATGTGTATCACCAGAAATGGGTTTCAAGTTTCCAAAAGTCCATGGTATACCCAGTTAGCCTATTGCCCAGTATATAAACTCTCAGCTGCTGCTCCAGCTCCATGCCTTCCTGCTGCCATGATCCCCTGCTATGATTGTCATAAACTCATCCTATGAAACTGTAAGTCCCAATAAATTCTTTCTTCCATAAGTTGTTTTATTCATGGTGTCTCATAGCAATGGAAGAATAACTAATACATTTTTAAATTATTATTTGAAATTTCCTATTACATAACTTATTTTGATCATATTTATGTACCATTAATCCCCCCCATTCTTCCTATCGTCCTACACCTCAACCCTTCCCAACTTCATGTCCTTTTTGTTTATTGTTATTAATAAGTCCTGAGTCTATTTAGTCCAAGTATATGTGGATGTGGGAATAGTCACTGGTGCATGGGACTGTCTAATTTCAATACTTTTATTCAACAAAATTCTGAAAGTTCAATCAATAACAAATAAGCCAAACCAAAAGAACAATCAAATAAACAAAAGTTTCCCAAGTTAGAAAAGAGGAAAGTGAATTTTATGTTTGAAGATGATATAATTGTTTGTGAAAAACTCCAAAAAAATCAACCCAACCTATTAAATCTAATAAATTAATTTAGTGAAATTATATGATATTAAAATCAACATACAAAAATTAATAGCATTATGTAGCACAATAGTAAATTATCTGAAAGAGAATTTTAAAAAATGACCCCATTTATATCAGTTGTAAATTATGATAAAACATTTAAGAAAAAAATTAATCATAATATTCTGCAATGAAACTATAAACACTAATAGACATAAATTGCAAACAAACTGAAAAGACATAACCTGCTCATAGATTAAAACATCCATTTTGCTAAAATATCAATATTACTCTATGATATCTACAGATTTAGGGTCATGTGCCCCATTGAAATGCCAACATTCTTCAAAGAACTTAGGAGGAAAGTCCTAAATTTTGGATAGAACCATAAGACAAAAAAACAAAACAACAACAACAAAAAAACAACATATATCACAGCATCAGGAAGTGCCACATTGCCTGAGTCACAATATAGTACAAGGATTCAGTTATGAGAATTATAAGTAGGAGAGATTACTTTAATCCGTGCATCCTCAGGAACATTATCCACAAACAGAAAAGCATTAATACATGATTCTGTAAATGAAGACACTGTGTACCTGGAGAGTAGAGGTCATGAGATGGAATCAATGACCTTGCTATAAAATGCTCTGTAATACAGAAGTTACATTGTACAAAAATAACTCTATACTTAGAGCATAATAGTATATGCACATTTCACTTCAATCTTTCCTCACAAAACTTAGCAACAACCATGTGTATTTAAACTTAAATATTTAATCTTGACCAAATAATAATCGTAGGAACATATTTACCTTTAACAATGATAGCTTAATAAAGACAAATGAAATATAATATTTAATAAAAATATGATGATTTGGAAAATAATATCTTCATGAAATTTAGTTCACCAAAATATTATAAAGAGATAAAAAAACAACTAATACTTCAGAAAATATAATATGTATACCAGAGGAAAGCATTATATATTCTAAATAAAAAAGATATTCTCTTTCTTTAAAAAAATAGATTTTTCTATTTATTTTATATGGCAACCACAGAACCGCCTCTCTTCTCTCCTCCCACCCCCAAGCTTCCCCCTCAACCACCCCCCCATTCCCACCTCCTCCAAAGCAAGGTCTCCCATGGAAAGTCCCCAGAGCCTGGTACATTCAGTTGAGGCAGGTCCAAGACCCTCCTCCCTGCGCCAAGGCTGTTCCGGGTATCTCACCATATGTACTGCACTCCAAAAAAACTAGCTCATGCACCAGGGATAGATCATGATCCCATTGCCTGGGGGCCCCCCTAAACAGTTCAAGCTAAACCACTGTCTCAAGTATCCAGAGGGCCCAGTCCAGCACCATGGGGGCTCCACTGCTTTTGGTGCACAGTTCATGCATTTCCACTGATTTGGGTGGCCCTCTCAGTACATTTTCCCATCATGATCTCAATGTGCCTTGTTCACAGAATCTTTCCTCTCTCAAAACAATTGGACTCCTGGAGCTCAGTCTGGCTCCTGGCCATGGATCTCTGCATCTGCTTCCATCTGTCTCTGTATGAGGGCTCATGGGGGGCTCCTCAGCTATTGGTCAAAAATTCACGTGTCTCCACTAGTTTGGCTGGCCATCTTCGTACACATTTCCATCATGATCTCGTAGCCCCTTGCTCATAGAAGCCCCCCTCTCTCCCATTGAATGTACTTATGGAATTTGGCCCAGTGCCTGGCTACAGATCTTTGCATGTGCCTTGATCAGTCTCTGGATGAGGGCTCTATGATGACAATTAGGGTATTCATCCATGTGAATACTCACCTGAGTGAGTATGCCAGTTCAGGATCCCTCTTGATTATTTCCAGTAGTCTAAGGTGGGGTCATCCTTGTGGATTCCTGGGAACCTCCCTAGCATTCTGTTTCTCCCTATTCCCATGATGTCTTCATTTATCATGGTATCTCTTTTCTTTCTCTTATACTGTGTCCCTGCTCCAACTTGAACCTCCTGTTCCCCTATGCTCTCATACTCCATCTTTTGCCCTCTATTCCTCCCCCCCCACTCTGAATCTGCCCATGTAGATCTCATCCACTTCTCCTTAGCTGGGTGATCTATGCGTCCTTCCTAGGGTCCTCCGTGGAGCTGTGGATTACAGTCTGGTTATCCTTTGCTTTATATCTAGTATCCACTTATGAGTGAGTACATACCACGTTTGTCCTTCTGGGTCTGAGTTATCTCACTCAGGATGTTATTTTCTAGTTCCATCCATCTGCCTGCAAATTTCATGATGTCATTGTTTTTCTCTGCTGAGTAGTACTCCATTGTGTATATGTACCACATTTTCTTAATCCATTTTTCAGTTGAAGGGCATCTAGGTAATTTCCAGGTTCTGGCTATNATGAATAATGCTGCTGTAAATCTAGTTGAGCATGTGTCCTTGTGGTATGATTGAGCATTCCTTGGGTATATGCCCAAGAGTGGTATAGCTGGGTTTTGAGGAAGATTGATTCTCAGTTTTCTGAGAAAGTGCTATATTGATTTTAAAAGTGGCTGTACAAGTTTGCATTCCCACCAACAGTGGAGGAGTATTCCCCCTGCTCCACATCCTCTCCAACATAAGCTCTCCACAGTGTTTTTGATCTTAGCCATTCTGACAGGTGTAAGGTGGTATCTCAGAGTCGTTTTGGTTTGCATTTCTCTGATGACTAAGGATGTTGAGCAATGCCTCAAATGTCTCTCAGCCATCTGAGATTCTTCTGTTGAGAATTCTCTGTTTAGCTCTGTAGCCCATTTTTTAATTGGATTGTTAGATATTTTGATGTCTAGTTTCTTGAGTTCTTTATATATTTTGGAGATCAGTCCTCTGTCAGATGTGGGGTTGGTGAAGATCTTTTCCCATTCTGTAGGCTGTTGTTTTGTCTTATTGACTTTGTCCTTTGCCTTACAAAAGCTTCCCAGTTTCAAGGGGTCCCATTTATTAATTGTTGCTCTCAGTGTCTGTGCTCCTGGTGTTATATTTAGGAAGTGATCTCCTGTGCCAATGCGTTCAAGAGTCCTTCCTACTTTCTCTTCTATCAAGTGTAACTGGATTTATGTTGAGGTCTTTGATCCACTTGGTGTAATTGTAATTCTTGCTAGATAACTGTTTTCTTTTATTTAATTTTACTATGTTGAAGTTAAAACCTTCCTCTTAAATAGAAAGAAAAGGCAAAATGATGGGTGATGTTCTGTAAGCTGTGAAAATGTGTTGTTCTGATTGGTTGATAAATAAAGCTGTGTGGCCAATGGTGAGGCACAATAAGGATAGGCAGGACATCCTAACTAGAAAAAAAGGAAAAAGAAAGCAGAGCTGAGCAGACACTGCTAGCCACCGCCAGGATAAACAAGATGTAAGTTATCAGAAAGGCACAAGCCGAGTGGCAAAGAACAGATTTATAGAAATGGGTTAATTTAAGATATAAGAGCTAGCTAATGGGAAGCCTGAGTCATTAGGCCATAAGTTTGTAAATTATATAAGCCTCTGTGTTTTTACTTGGGTCTGAGCAGCTTCGGGAGCCCATGTGGGACACAAGAACACTTTTTCTTACAACTGGGGTTTTAGTTTTGTGCATGGTGACAGATATGGGTCTATATGCAATCTTCTATATGTTGACATCCAGTTATGCCAGCACCATTGTTGAAGATGCTTTTTTTCCATTGTACAGTTTTGGCTTCTTTGTCAAAAATCAGGTGTTCATACATGAGTGGATTAATGTCAGGGTTTTCAATTCAATTCCATTGGTCCACATGTTGGTTTTTATGCCAGTACCAAGCTGATTTTATTACTATGGCTCTATAGTAGAGCTTGAAGTCAGGGATTGTGATGCTTCCAGAGGTTGCTTTATTATATAGGGTTCTTGTAGCTATCCTGGGTTTTCTGTTGTAGCATATGAATTGAGTACTGTTCTTTACAGGTCTGTGAAGAATTGTGTTGGGATTTTGATGGGGAATTGCATTGAATCTGTAGATTGCTTTTGGTAAGATTGCCATTTTTACTATGTTAATCTACCCTATACATGAGTACAGGAGATCTTTCCATTTTCTAAAATATTCTTTAATTTCTTTCTTCAATGACTTAAAGTCCTTATAGAGGTTCTTCACTTGCTTAGTTAGAGTTACCCCAAGGTACTTTATATTCTTTGTGGTTATTGTAAAGGATGATGTTTCTCTGATTTCTCTCTCAGCCCATTTATCATTTGTATATAGAAGGGCTACTGACTTTTTTGAGTTAATCTTGTATTTTGCAACCTTACTGAAGGAGTTTATCAGCTGTAGGAGTTCCCTGCTAGAATTTTTGGGGTCACTTAAGTATACGATCATATTATCTGCAAATAGTGAAAGTTTGACTTCTTTCTTTCCAATTTCTATCCCTTTAATCTCCTTTTGTTGTTGTATTGTTCTAGCTAGAATTTCAAGTATTATATTGAATAGATATGGGGAGAGTGGACAGCATTGTCTTGTTCCTGATTTTAGTGGAATTGCTTTGAGTTTTTCTCCATTTAATTTGATGGTGGCTATTGGTTTGCTGTAAATTGCCTTTATTATATTTAGGTATGTTCCTTTTATTCCTGACCACTCGAGGACCTTTATCATGAAGGGGTGCTGGATTTTGTCAAAATTTTTTCAGCATCTAATGAGATGATTATGTGGTCATTTTCTTTCAGTTTGTTTATATGGTGTATTACATTAACAGCTTTTCTTATGTTGAACCATCCTTGCATCCCTGAGATGAAGCCTACTTGGTTGTGGTGAATAATTTTCTTGATGTGCTTTTGGGTTCAGTTTGCCAAAATTTTATTGAGTATTTTTGTATCAATATTATGAAGGAGATTGGTCTGTAATTCTCTTTCTTTGTTGCATCTTTGTGTGGTTTGGGTATCTGGGTAACTGGCCTCATAGAAAGAATTTGATAATGTTCCTTCTGTTTCTATTGTGTGGAATAATTTGAAGAGTATTGGAATTAGCTCTTCTTTGAAATTGTGGCAGAATTTTGACCTGAAGCCATCTGGTCCTGGGTTTTTGTTGTTGTTGTTGTTGTTGTTGTTTTGGTTGGGAGACTTTTAATGACTGTTTCTATTTCCTTAGGGATTATTGGTCTATTTAAATAGTTTATCTGGTCTTGATTTAACTTTGGTATGTGGTACCTCCAGAAAATTGTCCATTTCTTTCAGATTTTCCAATTTTGTTGAGTATAGGTTTTTGAAGTATGATCTGATGATTCTCTGGATTTCCTCGTTGTCTATTGTTATGTATCCTTTTTCATTTTGATTTTGTTGATTTGGAGCTCTCTCTTTGCCTTTTGGTTAATTTGGAAAGGGGCTTGTATATCTTGTTAATTTTTTCAAAGAACCAACTCTTTGTTTCATTGATTCTTTGTATTGTTCTCTTTGTTTCTATTTCATTGATTTCAGCCTTCAATTTGATTATTTCCTGTCATCTGTTCCTACTGGGTGAGTTGGCTTCTTTTTGTTCTAGAGCTTTCAGGTGTGCTGTTAAGTCACTATTGTAGGATTTCTCCATCATCTTTAAGTGGGTATTTAGTGCTATGAATTTTCCTCTTAGCACTGTTTTTGTTGTGTCCCATAAGTTTGGGTATGTTGTATTTTCATTTTCATTGAATTCTAGGAAGTCTTTGATTTCTTTCCTTATTTCCTCCTTCACCCATTGGTAATTCATTTGGGCATTATTCAGTTTCCATGAGATTGTAGGATTTCTGCAATTTCTGTTGTTGTCAAAATCTATCTTTAAGTCATAGTGGCCCAATAAAATACAGGAGGTTATTACAATTTTTTGTGTCTATTGAGATTTGCTTTGTGACCGAGCATGTGGTGAGTTTTAGAGAAAGTCCCATGAGGTGCTCAGAAGAGGGTATATTCTTTTGTGTTAGGGTGGAATGTTCTGTAGATATCTATTAAGTCCAATTGAGTCATGACTTCTGTTAGGTCCCTTATTTCTCTATTAAGTTTCAATCTGACAGGTCTATCCAGTGGTGAGAGTAGGGTTTTGAAATCTCCCACTACTAATGTGTGGGGTTTGATGTGAGATTTAAGCTTTAGTAATGTTTCTTTTACAAACGTGAGTGCCCTTGTATTTGATGTGTAAATGTTTAGAATTGAGATTTCATCTTGGTGGATTTTCCCTGTATTAAATATGTAATTATCTTCCCAATCTCTTTTGATTGATTTTAGTTTGAAGTCTATTTTATTAGATATTAGGATAGCTACTCCAGCTTGTTTCTTAAGTCCATTTGATTGGTAAGTCTTTTCCCAGCCTTTTACTCTGAGGTAGTGTCTGTCTGTGATGTTGATATGTGTTTCTTGTATGGAGCAGAAGGATGGATCCTGTTTTCATATNCATTCTATTAGCCTGTGTCTTTTTATAGGAGAATTGAGACCATTGATATTAATGGATATTAATAACCAGTGATTGTTAATTCCTGTTATTTTTTGGTGGTAATGTGTGTTTCTCTTCTTTGGCATTTGTTGGTGTGGAATTATNTATTGCCTGTGTTTTCAAGGGTGTATCTAACTTCCTTAGGTTGGATTTTTCTTCTATTGCTTTCTGTAAGGCTGGATTTGTGGATACATGTTGTTTAAATCTGGTTTTATCATGAAATATTTTATTTATTCCATCTATGGTGATTGAGAGTTTTGCTGGATATAAAAGTCTGGGTTGGTATCCATGGTCTCTTAGTGTCTGCATAACATCTATCCAGGACCTTCTAGCTTTCATAGTCTCCATTGAGAAATCAGGTGTTATTCTGATGAGTCTGCCTTTATATGTTACTTGGCCTTTTTCCTTTGCAGTTCTTAATATTTTTTTCTTTATTCTATATGTTTAGTGGTTTGATTATTATATAGCAAGGGGACTTTTTTTTTGGATCCAGCCTATTTAGTGTTCTGTAAGCTTCATGTATCTTCATAGGTATTTCCTTCTTTAGTTTGAGAAAGTTTTCTTCTATGGTTTTGTTGAATATATTTTCTGTGGCTTTGAGTTGGTATTCTTCTTCTTCTATCCCTATTATTCTTAGGTTTGGTATTTTCATGGTGTCCCAAATTTCCTGGATGTCTTGTGTTATGACTTTTTTGGTTTTAGGGTTTTCTTTGACTGATGAAATCTATTTTCTCTATTGTGTTGTCAGTGTCAGACTCTTTGCTCCATCTCTTGCCCTCTGTTGGTTATGCTTACATCTGTAGTTCCTGTTCGTTTCCTCAGATTTTCCATTTTTAGCATTCCGTCTGATTGTATCTTCTTTATTGTCTCGATTTCTGTTTCCAAATCTTGAACTGTTTCCTTCACCTGTTTAATTGCTTTTTCTTGGCTTTCTTCCAATTTTGTGTTTGTCTTTTCTTCCATTTCTTTAAGGGAATTCTTCAATTTTTAAGGTAATTTTTCATTTCCTCTTTAAGGGAATTTTTCATCTCCTCTTTAATGAAAATTTTCATTTCCTTTTTAAGGGACTCTATCATCTTGTTAATGTCATTTTTAAGGTCGATTTCTTCTGTTTCTTCTGCGTTGGGATGTTCAGGTCTTGCTGATATAGAATCACAAAGTTCTGATAGTGCCATATATGTCTTTATGTTGTTGACTGTATTTTTGTACTAGCATCTACCCATTTCTTCCTCCACTTGGTACAGGTGGTGTCTGTGTTTGTTTGGGCCTCTCTTGGTCCCATCCATGCTCTTGGTCCAATGGGAGCTCTTGGTCTAATTAGGGCTCTTTGTGCAATCAGTGCTGCTGGACTCTGTGTCTCAAGGACAGCTCTTAGTCCAATCGGCCCTAGCAGTCTCTGTCTCTTGGTCCAATCAGTGCTGGTGAGCTCTAGCTCAGGGAGCAGTTGTCTCTGAGGAAGGGTGGGGTTTGGGGGAGGTGGGGTTTAAGGGTTATAGGATTTGGTGGGCGATGGTGGTGATATGAGCTGTCTGCAGGAGACCTGCCTATTGGCCTGAAACTGGGACTGCAATGGGTGGTTCTGTGGAGGTACAGGGCTGTGGTCCTGGGCCCATACCAAGAGGCTTGAGTGTTCCAGTATGGGGATAGAGACTCACCTCTTGGTTCTAGTTGGCACTGGTGGGCTCTGTCTCAGGGAGCAGTTGCATTCCACAACAAGGATATTCTAAAACAAGTTAACACTTAAAAAACACTCAAGTTTAATAAAAAATAGGTTATCAAATTTTCAACGAAGTATGAAAATATTGCCAACATCATTATTCTTACAGAAAGACGAAGGCTGCATCTTCTGTGAGATAGCAGCATATTTGCATAAAAATAGCCTAATGAAAAGATGTAGAATCAATAAGGATACCAAATGATTGAAATGATTGAGAATATCAAGTGATATATAGGACAATTGAGCAACTACAGTCTTTGCTGTATAAAAGAAATATATTTTATAAATACAAACTGAGGTTATAGGAATATATAAAATACATTGCATACATATTTCTAAACAGAGAGAGAGTCAGAGACAGGGAAAGATGTAGGTCTATGTACTCTATATTGATGCTATTGATTATTTGAATTATTTACTTTTCTATATATTTTGCCTATGTATCAAAAGATGACTATTAATACTAGAAAAAACTTGAAGATACAGAGCGACTATATTTAGCAAATAATCTTAATTTAAAATATTTAGTAGGAGAGATTTACTCTCAAGAACTTAACTCCACAAATGTACACCTCCTAATACCATCATATTTGAGTAAAATTTTAACACATGGGTTTTGAGGAATCAAATAAATTACATCTATGCCACTCCTAGTGTTTCTTTTCAGCTGTTATATCTACTGACTCCCATTCTTTCCCTTGCCTATGAGTTCCTACTGACCTGCAATGGATTTAATGAGGAGCCTGATGCTTTCTTCTCTGAATAACCCAGAATCTACCAGTATGACCACTCTCACCTTTATATATCACCCCGTTTTTGAGGAGCACAATAAACAGTTTTTGTTTAACATTTTTGTTGAAGATCATTTTCTTTAATTCATAAAGTTATGATTACGAGTTAAAATTATATCATTATCTACTAATAGGTAGATCATGAAACAAAGCAACAATCTGACGTCTCTCTACTCATTAATCTATTTGTAGCAATTGCATCATTTTCAAATGTCTTAAAAGTCTTCATGGACAGAAGTAACTGAATAGTTACTTGGGTAGTAAGCATTACATTTAGATAAACTCACATTATCTGTACCTAGTATTTTCACTATTACACCATTTCCTTTTTCCAGACCAATTATTTTTTATATTCCAACATTTCATGAAAGACATATTTAAAGTTGGTTCCAAAGTTCCCATCCCCCCAAAAACACTTGGTTGTCTAATGCTGCTATGTTTTAGGTAGCCAACACACAATATGTGATACATGGACAAGAGGAAAAACGACAACATACCCTCATGTTATTCTCATTCCCATTGGCTTCTTGCCAGAATATCCTTTTGCCTGTGTAAAGAGAGAGCTGAGAAATTCTCAGTACATTGGAAACCTTGATTTTTTTTTTTGGCATATTAAAAAGTGTGATGAATCACATTTGCTTTGGGCTCCATGCAGTACTTTGTCATTTTCATGGTGATTGCCTGAAGATGAATTTAGTATATTCAACTGAACAACTCTCTGCATAAAAATGTGATGATAGAGAGACCTGGAAATACCTTTCTGTATTCACTTCCCACTAGATAAGACAAAGGAGTGTCAGACAGTGGCATTTGTATTGATGTCATTTCCCTGAAATTCTTACCATTATCAGACAGAGAATGTGTAACAAGGGTATGGTTAAGCATGGTGCTGAAACTCTGATTCTAATTTTAAGTGCCTAATGCTTCAAATTCAGCCCACTGCTGAGAAATCTATGTTCTCTGTAGAAAACTACTTTTCAAACTTTGCTGAGGAGTTATTTATCTTAGCAAATAAGTATATCTGATGTTGATATATCTTTGATGAACAGACAAGATACATAACATTATTTTGACAGTTTATAATTTATCTTGTTTAAAAAATGGCTATGTCAGACTAAAAGTATAAAAAATACCACCATCAAAAGATGTTCAAAATGAATTTGATGTAGTAAAAAAGTACTGTGAAAATAAAACCTAGTTAGTTGTTATGTCTTTTATGTTCTAATAGAGTAAATTTTTCTGCCATTACTGCTGACTTGGGCTGTAGAGGACTGCTAAGTTCTAGGAAGCCCAATTTTGAGATTGTATTAACTCCCTTGTTTTAAAAATTAATGATGTTGATACTTAAAGGGAGTATTATGTAAATTCTCTGTATGTATTTTAGTGATGTTATGAACCAGAAACATAATGTTTCCTGTGGTTCACAGCTCATCCTAATCTAAGATGGTATTATTTCAAACTTCTCCATGTAGTGTAGAAAGATCGATAATGGTCCAAATATGGTAACTAATACTATAAAATAGCAGTTTATTGCAAGTTGGCATGCATAAAATTTCAACCAATCTATAGATAATATGTATAATGATGTTAACGGTGGCTTAAGAATTCTGAGTCTCTGGTAACTGCTTTCCAAGGCTAGACCTCTATATTTCTTCTATTAAATAAAAATATGTAAAATGAGAAGTTGGGCTGTTGATTGATAAGAATATACCTGAAATGATACAAAACCACCTGGAAAAGTTTCTTGTATGCATAATGTGAAAGTCACTACTATATTATTTTAATTTTTTGGATCCTAAAATGTGTAATATTGTATATATATTCCTATAGAAAATATTTTAAAATAATTCTACTATCTAGGAAATGTCTTAATCTCTTTATATAATGACAAAACATCAATATTTTAAAGATATATTGCTGTAATTTTAATAAAGATATATTGTGGCTGGCATCTTGATAATTAGATTCCAGATCTATGTGGGGACTGAAATTGCAGTAGAAAATAATGAGCTGAATCATTTGAAGGCAGTGGTCAGGTTCACAAACTTCCTCTCTGAAATGGGTAAGAATGCTTACTTTTAATGTCATTATGATGTGGTAAATGTTAAAAAGAAACAAGTAAAGAAATGTTGAAAAAACAAATATTTTCTTATATGCTGAATATCATGATCATTAGGGCAAC
Source organism: Neotoma lepida (assembly GCA_001675575.1). NCBI lineage: Eukaryota > Metazoa > Chordata > Mammalia > Rodentia > Cricetidae > Neotoma > Neotoma lepida. The sequence continues at coordinate 70,562 of LZPO01008239.1, read as the reverse complement.
ATACTGTTCTTTCCTAGGTAAAAAACAAAAATTACATTATAGTTTAATTTTCTTTCCCTTTCATATCCTTTCAGTACTGGCTAATGGCATAGAAGTTTGGTACTTTGTAGCAGTTTAAAATTTGCTTCTTCAAAAAAATCCAGTGAGACCAACAATGCAAGAAGCACAGTAGTGCTCAGCCTTGAAAGGTGTAAATAAATATTATTTACTGTAATATAACCATAAGACTTGCTTTCAAAATCAACTACTGGGTCAGTTGATACTAAAATCACATTAACAGGGCTATATTTCTACAAAAATGTTGATAATGTTTAGTTTTTGAATTAGGAAGATTGAAACCCAGGCACATTTTTTAAATGACTAATACCAACATGCTTTTTAATAGTTTAGTCTGTTTTCACAGATAACTTAATGTACTGGAATTACATAATCTGTATTAATGGCTGTTTTCCTACCAAAGCTATGCTTGATGCAGCCTTATTTCAAAGTGTCTCTTAACACTGAATCTGTTCTTTTTTTGTTGATACTATTACTCATTTGTTTAACTAACATCATTTGAAACTTAGTTTTGTAAAACCAATACAGCAGGGTATGGGAACATCCAGCAGATAGAAGTCGATCATTAANGACACCACAGATCTGCCCTGAACTGCCTCACCACATACTTCTGTAATGAGAAAAAGAAATACAATTCTATTTCCTTTAAGGCAATGAGGATTCTCTGGCAAATGTCTAGTAATTGTCTTCCTGCTACAATGCCTTTGGTTGCAATAATATAAAAATCATGATTCAGACAAGGGAGTGTATTATCTTACAAAAATGAAATTCCCGAATGACAAATAGGATTCCTGCATTGTCTAGTGCTTTGGTGCAGTTGGGGGCCACACAAGTGTTCGGTGGCTCTCACAGATGAATAGAACAGGATTTTAGGACAGCCAGACTAAATTCTTTCATTTTATTTTCAAGCCATGAGAAACAAAAGAAAACCAAGTAATGACAACTTTTTAAAACTATAATGTAAATCTCCTTACTCTGGGCCTAATTGTAGCACCTGCTTCCACATGTGAGTATCAACAGTGCGCAGTGGGAAGATGTATGCTAATCAGCAAATACCTCAGGGTGTTGTGGTTTTCTTCAGGACAGTCAGATACAGAGGTGTGAACTAAGAGTCTTCTAAGACAGAAAGGGAAGCTAAATGTTTACTATCCACCAACATCATCAATTATCTTCTCATCCTATAGTCTTAAGGAAACAGTTGTTGCATATGAGACTACAGCCCTTGGGAAATGGCATAGGATAAGCAAATGGGAGTCTAAGCCAGGTACATAGTGAGTGAGAAGTCTGCCTAAGCTACTGAGCTACATGACATCTTCAGAGAGAGAGAGAAAGGGGGGGAGGAAAAGGGAAGGAGGGAGGGATGGAGAGAGAGGAGGGAGCGAGAGAGAGAGCAAGAAGGTAGAAGAGATGGGAGCAAAGGGGAGATGGAGGATGAATCTGCTGATAAACTTTGACCAGAAAAAATAAATTGTTTCAGCAATATCCCAAAGTCATTTTAAAAATGGGATTATTAATNTTTAAGTTTTAGATTTATCTGAAATTCCAACTCACTTGTACTTCTTTATTGTAAAGATTAGGCCAATGATTAGAGAGCTATATGGTGAGAAATGTCCATGTGCATTTATTTAGATAATTCTTTATTATTATTTTAAAGTGTTAAATGAGTTTAGATATGCATGTAGTTTTTTGGTTTTGTTTTTTGTTTTTTGTTTTTGTTTTTTTTTTCTTTTTCGAGACAGGGTTTCTCTGTGTAGCTTTGTGCCTTTCCCGGAACTCACTCAGTAGCCCAGGCTGGCCTCGAACTCACAGAGATCCGCCTGCTTCTGCCTCCCGAGTGCTGGGATTAAAGGCGTGCGCCACCACCGCCCGGCAACATGTAGTTTTTATAGCCTTTGTAAGTCTTATAAAAATAAATTATATTATACATTATATTTAAATGGCTATAAATGACTGATTGTTGATTTTCACATATTACATAAATGAGATACATAAAAAAGCCCTTTTAACTTCCACTTATGATAAATACAAAGAGAAGTATGGAATTCCACTGTGATATGCCTGGAGAATGGCAAACACACACATGAATCTGGAAATGTGACCCAGAGTCCAAGGTATGAATGCCCAGGTGAATGACATAAGAGAACTTATCTGCTTAGTCATCTTTTAGGTATCTGCACCTGATCAAAATGCTCAAATTATTCATGGGCTGTGAACAATTTTCTCTTTGTATTGTGCTCAAATAATTGGCAGCTTTTCAGCTTCATTTTCTGAGGAGAATATTGGATAACATATATTAATGTGACTCCTGTAGTTTTCTGTTGAGGTTACTATGGTACAGACAATAGAATGTTATTGGATTCCCAGGATCAATGTTACCCATAAAGCCCTATTAGAACTCTAAGAGCACAGCAACACAAACAGCAAAAGTATATAAGCTGTAACTTAGATTTGAGCTATGTTGAGCTTTTGCTCTCAGAGACATAGTTCTGAATCAGAGACAGAAATGCCCTAGTTGAAAGGACAGCAACAATGACCTGGACTGGCCCATTACTTACTTATCCATTCACTCACATACCTGAGTGCATTTAAAATTAAAAAGAAGAATTTTTATACCCTAAAGCCAGGCAAACATGAATGCAAGTGCTGTTACTAACCTGGGCATGAAGTTTAGAAAACTATTCTGATTCATGGTGAGAGTCACATCTGAGTTACAGATTAGGAATAGCATGATGAGAAGAAGACAGAGAAGAGTTCTTAAGAATTAAAAATAAAAGCTCAACTATAATACTAAAGAATTGGAAGGTAGGTTTGGGAAATAGCAAGCTGGCTGGACAGAGATGTCTCTTTTGTACTTGAGGTCAAGCTGTGCTCATACTGTGATATTACTACACACTGCACTACCCTTTGTAGACACCATGTATCTTTGCCCATAGCAGGTACATTTGAAATAGTTTTGTACAGAGAAGCTCCAAGTCTTCCTTTTAGAAACAACTGCCAAAGTTTAGGCTAAATAACACTCCCAAGAATGTGTTTTACACGCAAATTTGCCTGAGTATTCAACCAGGCTCCTGTGTATTCAAGAGTATCCTGATACCGATTTTTACTATACACATTTAAATTCTGTAATGTCATTTTTTCTTTAAATTTGGAAATGTATATTTAAATGTTTAATAAGAAAGCAAAATAGCTTAATTGTCTGAGGTGTGATGCTCTGATAAATTACTTAAAATATATTTCCACATTTTAAGTAAAATTTTAAATAATTAAACAGATTTAAAAAATTTTAACTTTAATGTGAAATTTTCAAGAGTCTTAAATTGCATTCTTAAATTTGGAAATATCTATTTTTCAAGTGGGATTTATTATTTTTTAAATCCTCATTAGCAATTTTGGTTGGGAATATTTTATTCTTGAGATATAGAAACGTTATTATCAAAGGGGATAATAAAGAACACAGATGAGTATAAAACACAGGAAAATTAATATAGAATCCGACATAACCTTTGAAATTTTATAACTTTGACACACACAGTATAACCTATTAGAATCGAAACTGAAATTGTTGGGTTCCAATTTTTATAGTTTTTTCTTTAAGATGGTGATAATTTATTTATCAATTATATATCAAAACTTTGTTTTAAGTGCAAGACATTGACAGCCAACCCTTTAGGTGAGGCCACTGATTTGAGCAATGAGAACACACTCTTCTCTACGTTAAGAATGAAATGCAGAAATGAATATAAATTTCACACCGAATGCTCTGTGCTGGGTTATACAATGTAAAGATTTTGTTTAAATGGGTGTGTGGAGAAGGAGGGAGGGGGGAGGAGGAGAGAGAAAGGGAGGGGGAGAAGGAGGAAGGGGGAAGCAAAGATACAGAACCCACTTTTCCAGTAAGTGCATTGCATCATCTCTGGCTCTCTGGAAGGATGAGAGAGTTCTGGATCCATTACCGTTGTTGGGCTATAAATATCTCCCATATCTCTCTGCAATAGTTATCTCTTGCCCTATGAATCATCCTTTAATCCCTCACTAAGTTTTTTTTTTCTTTTTTTTATTAAAAAGATTTTCCACTCCTTTTACATACCAACCTCAGATCCCCCTCTCCTCCCTCCTCCCGCCCCGCCA
>LZPO01008239.1:51677-65453 GCA_001675575.1 Neotoma lepida | reverse complement strand
TTTTTCAATTTTACATACCAATCACAGTTCCCCCTCCTCTCTTCTTCCCACCATCCACTCCCATGGGGAGTCTATAAAATCTGGCACATCAAGTTGACGGGATCCAAGTCCCTCCCCACTGCATCAAGGCTGAGCAAGGTACCCCACCACAGGGAATGGACTCCAAAAAGTCAGGTCATACACCAGGGATAAATCCTGGTCCCACTGCCAGGGGCCGCACAAACAAACGAAGCCATACAACTGTCACCAGAGTCAGAGGGCCTAGTTCAGTCTCCCTCAGGTTACCCAGCCACCAATCCAGAGTCCATGAGCTCCCACTAGCTCGGGTCAGCTGTCTATGGGTTTCCCCATCACGATCTTGACACCCCTCAACCCCTCACTCATACAATCCCTCCTCCTCTTCAACTGGACTCCAGATGCTTGGCCTAGTGCCTAGCTATGGATCTCTGCATCTGCATGAAGGCTCTATGATGACAGTTAGGGTAGTCATTTATCTGATTACAGGGGAAGGCCAATTCAGGCACCCTCTCCACTCTTATTATGAGTCTTAGCTGGGTCAACCTTGTGGATTCCAGGAAATTTCACTAGCACCAGGTTTCTCCCTAACTCCATAATGGCTCCCTCTATCAAGGTATCTCTTTCATTGCTCTCTGTCTCCGTCCCTCCCCCTACTTGACCATCCCATTTCCTCATGTTCTCATCCACCATCCCCTCCCCTCTTCTCACCTAGCCACTTTACCCAGGAGATCTTGTCTATTTCTCTCTACCAGGATGATTCATGTGTGTCCCTCTTAAGGTTCTCCTTCTTACCTAGTTTCTCTGAGGTTGTATTGTAGCCTGGTTATCCTTTGCTTTACATTAAATATCCACTTGTGAATTAGTACATATCATATTTGTCTTTCTGTGTCTGGATTACCTCACTCGGGATGATTTTTTTCTTAAAAAATCTTAAAAGCTTAGAAATGGCATACTAAGCGGGGCAGTGGTGGTGCATGCCTTTAATCCCAGCACTCGGGAGGTAGAGGCAGGCGGATCTCTGTGAGTTCGAGGCCAGCCCGGGCTACCAAGTGAGTTCCAGGAAAAGGTGCAAAGCTACACAGAGAAACCCTGTCTCGAAAACAAACAAACAAACAAACAAACAAACAAAAAAACAGAAATGGCATACTAAACAATGCACAAGACATGCATATACTAAAATAAATTAATATAAAATAACATTGTTTTACATAGTAAACTTCTGTTTATTAGAGTGAATTGGAAAGGTGGTGAAATGACAGACAAATTAAGAAACATATTCTAATACCAAAATAACCTCAAAAAATTTGTAACCTTGAAAAAAATCTGTCTAGAAAAGGAGAAAGAAGAAAGAAAGAGAGGAGGAGAGGAGAGGAAAGGAACAGGGATTCCAGATTTCTGCAGGTCAGAGAGACTGGGAATGAGATGCAGAGTCATCAAGAAAAGCACACAGACTTCTTTTCTGAGGGATAATAGCTTCATCTTCTACTCCTTATCTTTTGGACACCCTTTTTTATTCCCCACACCAAGTTCATTACAAATAGAAGAATTTTTCCCCATAATAAGAAGTTATACAGTTACTATATAATCACCATAAAAACATTTGTTTTCTCACAGATCTGGGGCCTTTCAGCCATGACCTTTTACATAGACAGTAGTTTTATAATTGCCAGAAAAACAGGTTACTTGTTTCACTGTCCATAGTTTAGAGTTCTTCCCAATTATCTTAACTAACCATCCAGTTCTTTGTTTTCTAGTTAGATGAAGTTAATTGTTTGAAGCTTTGTTTTAGCTATGATGCACACTGAAACCCATGAACCCATTTCCCAACAACAAAAAGAGCTTNAGCTAGGCTAACTCCTGGGACTGGATTGTTTTCCTTAATCATTAACCTAAACCATTGTCTATAGGACTCCTCAAGTGAAGCTCATAAGTCCTACCTGTGTAACACTTCCTTGTTCCTGTTTTTGATCCTCTGCATCCCCAGCTTTATCAGGGGTGGCCGCAACACTTTATCCTACCTTTACCTATATTAATTTTCCCACTAAACTAACCTCTATCGTAATACCTTACTACATTTGTTAAAAATCCTTAACATCAAAATTCTAAACTAAGCCTATGATTTTATTATATAAAATCATTACTTCAATTAAACAATATATCTTAAGAGGAAATCATAATAATCCACAGTTAAAATTCCCAGTAGGATGGGATATTTCCATGAGATAATCACACTACATTAAAGGCAGGAGTTATCCCCGACACCCATTCACTTTATGCCAGATCCCAGAGAAAAATGGCAGCGGCACACATGTAAAGGCACAGCAGTAGGAAGAGACATTCTGGAGCCAAAGCCCTTGGATCTTGCCTATCTGAGATTCACACATAAGTGCCTTGCATTCTGGTGAGCTGAACTCCTGAAGCTCAATTGGTACCTGCTGTTCCTCTGGCAGAGAGGAAAGGAGAGGAGAGGAGAGGGGATGGGAGGGTAAGGCAGGGGAGGCGAGGGGAGGGGAGAATGGAGGGGATGGGAGGAGAGTTCAGTGAATATGTTCTGACAAAGCTTTCATTATTGTTTTCAATTTTGTGTGTTTTGCCTTCCTGTGAACAGTCCTGTGTCTCTATATTAATTGTCAAATGAAAGAGAAAGATGCAGGGTCCCTTGCCACTTTGAGGAAATGATCTTTTGATGGTTTTCATTAAAAAAACTTTTGGTTCACTATATATAAGTAAGAAAACCTTAGCTGTGAGAGTAGAGGCAGGAGAGTTAGGAGCTACTGAGCTGTATGCTTGCATTTTCCCTTAATATGAAGAGGTTCTGCTGTTCAATATGCCAAAAGAGTCATTTCTCCATATAACTTTAGACAGACAAGAGATCCACATCCTGGAGAAGATCCAGGGCTAAATGGGAGCTAATGTCAGTATGAAATAACTCTGCCTATTTAATGCTGAGATTCTGAGGATGTTTGTTATGATCTTCAGTAGTAAAGTTTATCAATACATGACCCATAAGCATGAAAATATATTGTAAACTTTTGTTTATGAGGAATGAGAATTAATAGAAAATGCTGAATGTTTATTTACAGTACCACATTTTAAAATATCACAAAACAGTGTCACTAGCTTTTGAAACATCTAAACTGCAAAGAATGTACATCCACTCCTTGTGTAAAATGGTAAAACCAGCTTACAAAGCTTTAAAAGACTGAAGAAACTTGAATATGTTCCGAAATAAAAGGCTAATGCCTAATGTGGATGGTTTTACATTGGAGAAACACTACATGGACATCAGAAAAAAAGAACCTAATTTATTTCATTTTATTTTTAAACTATTTTATTTTATATGATGGGTGTATTGCTTGCATGTATGCCTGAACACTGTGTGTTTGCTAGGTGCCCACAGAAGTCAGAAGAAGGTGTCTGGATTCCCCTGGGATTGGTGCTACAGAGGGTTGTGAGCCACTATGTGATGCTCTATGTGGGCTCTCTGGATCAAACCCAGGTGTCTAGAAGAGCTGTCAGTGCTCTTAACTACTGAGGCAGGTTTCTATCTTCCCATTTTTATTTCAAAAGCAGGAATATTGGCATATCAGTAATAGAGGAAATTAGTAATAATTTACTTATAATATTAAAAGTAGTAGAAAAATGTTGGACAAAGTCATCCTTATAACATCTTCCATCTTCACTTCATACTCCTTTTATCCCATCTGGTCTCACCTCCAGTGCTTTGACTGTTGCTTGTGTGTTGATGCTCTGAGATACTGTCCACATCTCATCAGCACCTGCAAGTAGCAGCATATATTATACAGAAGACTATATGTCTTCTGTATAAAATTAACAAGCAGATATGGTATATACTTATAGTATATCCACTGAGACATAGATATCTTTCTCAGTTCTAAATATTAGTTCATCTACATCAGGTTAGTGCCACTATAGAAATGCATGAACATGAAATATGATGCTTTGAAAATCATTTTCATGTATCAAGTATTTTTAAAAATTAGATAAATTAGTATCAAAAAATCCATCTATTTTACTATTAAAGGTGAGTATTTAAAAATTAAAATGGGTGTTATATGTTTGCTTTTTCCAAATATGCCTTAGTTTGCAAATAGCATCAATTAAAAATGTAATAGCTGCTATTGGTGAATAATTAAACATTTTTATTTTTCATTAAGAAAGGTAATTTAGAAACTCCTGATATGAAATTATTTTTTTCACAAAATTCACAAAGAGAACAAAGATGAAAGAAGAGACTGTGTCACTCTCTTAGCTGAATTAACTAAGTGGCACAAAGTCCAGTGACAACCTCTCCACACATCTTCAAGGAGTATATAGCTAGCTGTATGCTGACTATCAGTATTTAATACCTTTAGAGTATTTATACTTAAATAATCAAATAAAGAACTCTTACTTAGAACATAATTTATTATACTATTAGAGTAGCATAATATTTATATGTGTGTTTCTATTTTGAAAAATATATAAGTGTAAAGAAAGTACATTATTTCTCTTCATAGTATTGTCTTTATTATTTTAAAATTTAATTATTTTAAAAAATATTTTTTTAATTTTTGAAATTATAATATAGTTATATAATTCCCCCTTCCTTTTCCTTCCTTCAGATCATCCCATGTGCTCTTGTTCACATTAAAATTTATGGCTTCTATTTTTGTTGTTTTACATGTGTATGTGTGTTTGTATGATTGTGCCTAAATACATAATAAAATATGGCCTGAACAGGAGAAGTAAAGGTTGTGTAATCTAGTGAATGTCTAATAAGGAAATGTAAACTGCAGCTCTATAAAATTACCCTCCAGGTACATGCTGTCACTAATCAGTGATTACAAATCTTGTGTTTCTATCATTTTCTTCCACTTTCATTAGGGCCTCCCTGATTGTCTGACTATGAAATTACTAGACGCATATTTGTTTTAAAGTTAGAAATTCATTCAACTACTCCAGAAAAATACTGATAAAGCATGATTCCCCTTATGTCCAAAGGGGAATGAAATGCTTACATATAGACATAAATTACCATTGTCTGTTTGTCTGAGGTTAAAGTAAATGTTTCCTTCATCAATTCCAAGGATTGCAGGCAGCTGGCTGGCTGGGTCACAATTGTGGGACCTCTCACAATCCTCTGAATAAATACATTTCTATTTTTGTCTCATTGTCACACTACTAAATTTTGTATCAGTATGAGTATCTTTTGTTGTATCCTATAATACCAATATTTTGGGATGTGGTAAAGTGGCAATGGGTAATTTGAGTTCTTGATCTCTCAAAAGTATCTGCCACTGTACTTCTGATTCTTGAATGCCTGCCAAACATCATCCTTCTATTAGAGCCATTTGATTCCCCTCTGAAAGTGTAGCATTGGAGGTGAACTTCAGACATTCTTCCTTGGTCATGCATTTTATAAGTAGCATCAAATTAGCCATAAATTTCAGAGCTCCAGGAGCTTCTAATGGAAAAGAACCTCCTTACCATCTTACTGCCAAGGGAACTGAGTACAACTGCCTTTTTCCTTGGGGTCCCAGCTTGAAGTATTTCTTATCATCATGACCTCTCTATCTTTGTAACACATTTCTTTAAAGAAACTGTCAGTTGTATGTTCCAGTGGAGGCTCATTCAGTTTCATGATGGAACCCAAGCAGGTAAGTGACAGAATCAGCTATGGCTTGGATATCAGCTACTGAGTCTGAGTGGCAGCAGAAAATGGATCATGAATAGGAGTTAGCTGATCAATCACTTGACTGGCAATGCCGAGCCCAGTGGTGGTTCTGGAGGTGCTCCCAGAGCCACTCTGGGATGGCTATTCTTGGTTGTGAACTTGACTACATCTGGAATTAAGTAAATCTAAAAATGGAGAGCACAACTGTGAGGAATGTTTACTTGTTTATCTATTTACCTATCTATCCATCTATCTATCAATATATTTATCTGTTTATTTAGTTTTGCTTAATTTTAAATAGGAAGATCCACCTTTAATCCAGAACTTGAAACTGGAAGAGGCAAAGTTTTAAACCGAATTTTGAGGCAGAAAGACACAGGTCTTTAATATGGATCATACCTTCTGCTGGAAGCCTATATAAGGACATGATAGATGGAGGCTTTTGCTTTTTGTCTGCTTACTCTGATCTTGGTAGCAATCCATTCATTCACTGCCATTAGAGCCTATTTCTTCATGATTCCAGCATATACAGAAGACCAGCTGAGATATCAAGCCACTTGGAGTGAGCAAATTCTACATTATTGGGCTTTCATTCATAGTCATTGTTGTATTAACTGGATCACAGCATGTAAGTCAATCAAATTCCAATATATATATATATATATATATATATATATATATGGAGAGAGAGAGAGGGAAAGATTCATTATATAATTTCTGTTTGTCTAGAAAACCCTGACCACTACACATATCCCCATCAAATTTCATAGCAATGATTGGGGTCTCTGTGGAGGCTTCCCAGTTTTCCCATTCTTGGTGAGGAGCTCTGACCCTTAGGATGGTACAGATCTATAAGCAGCTACTAAAGTGTCATCTTCTTCCTCTACTGCTGTCACAAAGTAACTGTTTGCTTTCTGTTAAATATATTTACTCTCACTTAGCTGACAAGCATTTTCAGATTTTTTAAGAAAACTATACTTTTTTGTATAATTGAATTTTTTTATGCCTGAATATATTTTGGGTGTGTTTACCACTTTATTAAATAAAGATCAAAGAACATTCTAAAAAATAGGGCACTATATTGATATGCAGTACCTGCTTAGAATGTATCTATTATATATATATATATATATATATATATATATATATATATATATATACACATGTATATGTATATATATATATGATTTTGAAGTGTACATGTTGTTAGGTAAGAGATCCAAGCCCACTTCCAGATGAAAAGACTTACCAAAACACACCAATCCCTGGGCTTGTTCAGGACTTGAAGAAACTTTATATAATCCCGTCTTCTGGTGAGTTCCCTGCTTGCTGGAATAGGGACAGCCACCTTCTTCACCCTCCTGTGTGTGGTTTGCTTTGTGGTATGACTTTGTGGTATTCCTTGGCTCCCAACTTTCAAGGTACTTTTCCCCTCAGAGCTGTAACACTAATATAGGGAAAAGCTTTCCCCTCAGAGCTATAACACCTGCACTGAGGATTTCCTGTCAGAATTGCAACATTTGTATTGGGGATAACTTTCTCCTTAGAGCTGTAACACACACCTGGGAGTTAAAGGGTTCCTATGCTTTTTACTGAAAATTAAGATGAAAACACACAAAAATCAATTCAGCTTTTTATGAAATAGTAAGCCAGAAACAAGTAAGAATTTCAAACATAACTGTGTCTGTTATATTCCTCAGGGCAAGGTCTTAACTTCCTCAGACTTACTTTTGTGCTATACTTTAATAAAATATGGCATACAAGTAATATAAATTATAACTCATATATGAAGTGTATTTTAAAGTTTGAAATAATATCAAGCAAAGCAACTTGGGTAAAATTTCTGTGGCCACAAAGGTAATCTCGGATTCAGCTTATATGTTCATAAACTACTAAAGGATATTAAGTAAAATTACATTCTATCTGAATGTGCTCATTTTTTCCAGGAACAAATAGATCTTAGAAAATATAAAACTCACAGTAGATAGGGATTTCAGAAAATCAAAGTATTCAGAACATGTCAGGTGTTACCAAAAGATGGTACATTCAGAATCTCACAGACCCAAATGAAGGGGAATGACTGGACCTAGAGGATGGAGAGTGAGTGTGCTTCAACAGATATTTCAGTGTCCAGCAAAACCCAAAAACATCAAACTCTGATTCCTTGCAAATCTGTCTTGCCAAGCAGCTCAGGACATACAAAAGGTATTTACAATTACTTATTATATGTCAGAATTGTTAGTATGTTTTTATTTCAAGATAACATTTTCAAGATAATATTCAAATATATTTCAATCATTTTACATAAATAAATAATAATATATAATAGACACAACCCCCCCACCTGAGTAACCTAAGTAATTATGACAGTTGAAGACTTCCAGGTGATGGGAGTCCATTTTCAGTAAGTTGTGCCTTCTGCTGCATCAACCATGCTCCAGTGGATGGGTCCATACCTATGAGCATGTGGCCAACACAGATTAGATTGCCTTGATAGCAGAAAGGACACAAAGTTGGAAGGATTGGGTAGGCTGGAGGGTGGGAGTGTGAGGCTTAGGGGATAAATATGATAAAAATGCATTGTATGGGTTAAAATGAGATTATCAAATAATAAATATATTAAAAATATAAGATAACACCTGTCAGAATTTCTATGATCAAAAGCACTGATGACAGTTTATGTTGGAGAGGATGTGGAACAAGGGGAACACTCCTCCACTGTTGGTGGGAATGCAAACTTGTACAGCCACTGTGCAAATCAGTACGGTGGTTTCCCAGAAAATTGGGAATCAATCTTCCTCAAGACCCAGCTATATCACTCTTGGGCATATATCCAAGGAATGTTCAGTCATACCACAAGGACATGTGCTCAACTATGTTCATAGCAGCATTATTCATATTGTCCAGAACCTGGAAACAATCTAGATGCCCCTCAACTGAAGAATGGATCAAGAAAATGTGGTACATATACACAATGGAGTACTACTCAGCAAAGAAAATCAGTGATATCATGAAATTTGCAGGTAAATGGATGGAACTAGAAAATATCATCCTGAGTGAGGTAACCCAGACTCAGAAGGACAAACATGGTATGTACTCACTCATAAGTGGATACTAGATATAAAGCAAAGGACAACCAGACTGCAACCCACAGCTCCAGGGAGGCTAGCTAGCAGGGAGGATCCTAGGAGGGATGCATGGATCGCCCAGCAAAGGAGCAATAGATGAGATCTACATGAGCAAATGGGGGTGAGCGGAACTAATAGAGGGCAAGGGATGGGGGAGGAGAACATAGGGGAATGGGAGGTTTGAGCTGGAACAGGGACAGAGTGGGAGGGTAAGGAAAGAGAGATCACGATAAATGAAGACATCATGGAAATAGGAGAAAAGGAGTGCTAGGGAAGTTCCAAGGAATCCACAAAGATGACCCCACCATAGACTACTGACAATAGTTGAGAGGGTGCCTTAACTGGCCTACTCTGATGATCACGTGAATGAATACCCTAATTGTCATCATAGAGCCCTCATCCAGAGACTAATGGAAGAAGATGCAAAGATCCCCGGCTTGGCGCCAGGCCGAGCTCCAGTAGCCCAATCGATGAGAGAGAGGAGGGATTCTATGAGCAAAGGACATCGAGATCATAATGGGAAAATGTCCAGAGACGGCCAGCCAAACTAGTGGAAATGCATGAACTGTGGACCAATTGCTGTGGAACTCCCATGGGACTAGACTAGGCCCTCTGGATACTTGTGATACTTGTTTAGCTTGAACTTTTTAGGGGGCCCCCAGGCAATGGGATCTGGACCCGTTCCTGGTACATGAGCTGGCTTTTTGGAGCCCAGTGCCTATGGTGGGACACTTGGTGCAGCCTTGGTGCAGAGAGGAGGGTCTTGGACCTTCCTCAACTGAATGTACCAGGCTCTGCTGACTCCCTATGGGAGACCTTGCCTTGGAGGAGGTGGGGATGGGGGATGGGCTGGGGGAAAGCCCGTGGGTGGCGGGAGGAGAGAGGAGATGGGGATCTGTGGTTGGTATGTAAAATGAATAGAAAATCTTTTAATAAAAAAAGAAAAGAAAAGTTTAAAAAAAGAATATGAACAACACAGTCAACTTTATTCATAATTACAATAACAGAATAGCATGACTAAAAACACATTTACAGAGCAAAAATATGACTGTACAACAAGGGAGCAAAGAATGATTTCTGCTCTGGTTGAGGTAAATTGTCAATTTCTCACATGGAGGAAAATTCTGAAGTGTGAATGAAGACTCCGGAACATTTAAAAATATACTAACCTAATCCCAGCACTCAGGAGGCAGAGGCATGCAGTTCTCTTTGAGTTCTAGGCCAGTTTGGTCTACAGGGCAGTCAAGGCTACACAGAGAAAAAAAAAATCCTAACAAAATGTTTTCTCTTGTCTAAATGAATGAAGAAAGCAATACAGAAATTTTAACTAATTTTACTTTGACCTCCAAAAGAATATTATTTATAAATATATTAGAATGCTATCACAAGATAAAATAACTGACTCTAAGATTTATAAAATTATAAAATAAAATATAATTTATAATGGTTTTGAGGTTGTACTATAGTAATAAACAATAAATCTTCTGAATGAAAAATAGTGATCTCTCTTTGATATATTTCCAAATCACAAAAGAAGATATATTCCATTTTGAGACCTTCATGTATTTTATGTTCTTTTAATACTTGTGTATGATTGTGTGTGTGTGTGTGCATGTGTGTGTGTTCATATTTGTCAGAATGGGAATCAGGTGACAACCTAGTGTGTTGTCCTCAGAGACCCCGTTCACATCATTTGTGAAACAGGGATTTTAACTGTCCAAACCTATTAACCTATTCGGCTAGACTCAATAACCAGTGTGCCCCAGGGATCAATCTATTTCTCCCCCACCCAGTACTGAAATTACAAGCACATATCACCATCTAGACAATTTTACCTGGGTTCTGGGAGTCCAACCCAGAATCTTAAGCTTGTAAGGTAGCACTCTGTTAATGGTTAAGTCCCTACCTCAAGAGTTAGTTTTCAAGTCTGGAATGTATTTTAATGATGGACAATACTTATTAATTAAATATTTATGCTGTGGAAGCTAGAAAAAATAAAGGGTTGTAGTGATTATATTGTGTCCCCCAAAATATTGTGTACCCTAATAAAACTTATCTGGGGTCAGAGAACAGAACAGCCACTAGATAGACGTAGAGGCCACAAAATGGTGACACACATGCCTTTAATCCTAGCATTCCAGAGCCAGAGATCCATCCANATCTCTGTGAGTTCAAGGCCATACTGGAAACAGCCAGGCATGGTGGCACACACCTTTAATCCCAGCACTTGAGATCTCATGTCTTTACTGGAGAAAGACACATGCCTTTAATCCCAGAAAGTAGTGGCAGGAAGCAGAAAGGTGTATAAGGTGTGGAAACCAGAAGCTAGAAGGTAGGTCTCTTAAGCTTTCAGGCTTTGAGCAGCAGTTCAGCTGAGATTCATTTGGGTGAGGACTCAGAAGCCTGCAGTCTAAGGAAACAAGATCAGCTGAGGAGCTGGCAAGGTGAGATTGGCTGTGGCTTGTTCTGTTTCTCTGACCTTTCAGAATTTACCTCAGTACCTGGCCTGGTGTTTTCAATTAATAAGACCATTTAAGATTCACTTTACAAAGGGCTTTAGCGAAAAGATAAAGTAGATGTTTTAATTGAAATGTTTTGGTCTCAATTGCTTTTAAAACTGTTTTTCAAGAACTTTCTCCAAATTTTAAGGAGTGCCATAGACTGCATTTCATAGATAAAGGGAGATAGGCACACAGTAATTCGCATTATTACAAAATAAGGAATGTCACTTAATGGCATACAGAAATAATTTTAATTATATATTTATCCAGGTTGAAAAATTGTGTCAGCAAAAACATGAGTATTTCAAATATTACATCCACATATAAATCTCACAGAATTACCTTACAGTCATGACCAAACCAAGTAAATAAGCACAGATTTACTTAAAATATTTCATCTGTAGGTGTCGGGAGCCATGCAGCCTAGTCTTAGGTCAGCATATGACTGCCTGTCCAATGATTTTCCTCAGGGCAAGACACCTGTGGAAATGGGCCCTAACTTGGCAAGGACTAGTAGTTAACTGGACAGCATAGAAATTTGCAAAATTCTTGCATCTTGCAGGCTCTTTTCTCTTTAATTACTTTGGTCATTCTTTGGACGGTTTTTAGTTTTTAGTTTTCAGTCACACATTCAATAGCTGTAATTTCCCCAGGGAATTCTGTTCTTCCTCGAATATTTTTCTCTAAGATTCAACAGGGGGCTAATACTTCTCAAATCTCTTATCTGAAATTGCTAACTACAACTCCTAACCCTGAGACCTTTTCTGACTCAATAGAGACAGTTCAGTACATACATATGAGAAAACAACACTTGGAACATTGACCATGTCTCACACTTCTGGAGAGGAGAGTAAGGCATGCATACACAGAATAGGGAAAAAGCCTCAGGAATACACATAGTGCCAACTGTTGAGAGTAAATTCTAAGTTCTCTGGACTCTAAGCATATAGAATCAATGATAAGATCTAGTGTGACCCAATGGGAAAAATACAATGTAAAATATGGGATGGAAAGATCCATCTTTACCATACACAGGAGCTTATAATGGTAGAAGTATGGTATAGTGGGATGGAAAAAGAGTGCTTTAGCAAAGTCTGCCTTTTACAGAGATATTGAGACATGAGACCCTGCTTGTAGAAAAGGGAACTATATAAAAGCATATCTTGCAGACATAAAAGAATTGTTTGGGTTTAAATATTGTTGTCCTTAAAGCATTGTACCCATGTCTATTACTTTTTAACTTCGTAGCCATAAGTAGGTGCCAGCTGACACAGTGCTGCAAGAGCAGAATGTGTCTGGCTCGATATTCAGTTAAGCTGGAAAAAAGGTTGAACTCTATGTCTAGAATAAGGTTATGTAGGGGGTGGGAAAGTGTATTTTTGGCAGCATAAAGGGGAACAATGGGGGCTTTCACAATGATTATGATATATTCCTTAAAAGATGATGCATTTCTTAAAGTCAAAAATAGAAGCCAATAATAAAGCTGTTCATGTAACCTTGATAAGAAAAACTCTGAGTATAAATAAAGACAGCTCAAGCTATTTAGGGCCATTTGAGTGCAATCTACCTGGTGATCAGAATTTTTCCTTGCTCTGACACCCCTTCCCTGTNTCAGGACCTGAACACGAGCTGAGGCTGGACCCTGACATATAGGCTTATATGTAAATATATTTTCAAATTTTCAAGGGATTTCTTTAAACCAAAACCTTACTTGGAAATTTTCAACTTTAACCTGATGCAAGTACTGTCTGCTAAGAGTAGATGCTCAATTTTCAGGAATGAGCATATTCTTATTTAAGAACAATTGAGTCATTTTACTTCGTGGTCCTTATACTCTCTCTGTGAAGACTGGTCCATGGAAACTATGCTATGCACCTCCTCTTTGCCTTCACAAAATTTATTATGTCAATCTTCAGGAACACCATGATAGATAAATGTCACTGAAATTCAAAAGATTATTGCAATCAAAACTATAAGAGAAAATTGTTAAACAAAAAAGAATAACAAGAAATATTGTTCATCTTAATTATTTGAATGTACAGGAAATAAGCAATGGTTTAAATTATAGACCAGAGACATTCATTATTAGGAGTATAAACTACATTTCACTTATTTTGTATTGCAAACAAGGATAGAAGTTTTGGGACTTACAGTGATGAGAACTTTGTTATCATCATTTATCACTTAAAAGTTGTTTCTCTCTGTCTCTGTCTGTCTGGCTCTCCTTTTGTTTTGTTTTGTTTTTATATCATTCAGTGAGTCATGGCTTCAGAATATATTCGTTGGAACCACTGAGAAAAAGGAATGGTCTAGCAGTAGAACTGTAAAAGTAGGGCTAACATTTCAATATGAAAGGTATATGAGATCAAGTACTATATTAAATGGCCTCCATAAAAACCCAGTTGGATTAAATTCTGTCTTATAATAAATAACAACACTTTACTCAAAATTG
>LZPO01008239.1:32262-43618 GCA_001675575.1 Neotoma lepida | reverse complement strand
AGAGAGAGAGAGAGAGAGAGCGAGAGAGCACAGTGAACTAAAAATTGCAGTTAGTGTTGCCAGAGACTGTGTATGTAGGGAACACAGATCATGATCACCTGCCCAGATCTCAGTCAGGGCATTTCCAAAGTTCAGAATCACATTTCACTCATATAAGGGCTCTGTTATGCTGAGTCCACATCACCCAGAATAAAAGAGAGATGGCATCTACAGCTTTAGTACACTGCTCAATAATTTAACAATAGGAAATAAAGTNTAATTACAGGATATTTTTGTTTGGAAGTCATACAACTTTTTGAGCAAATTATCACATTTAAGAGCTAATGTTATTTGAATGTTTAAAAAAAAAAGAAAAGCAAGGATTCCTATTCATTCAGCATTAAAAGAGTTCTTTTTATCCTTGACATGAAATTGGCCTGAAAGAAGCATAAATACTTTTTATTTAATATACAGAATTAATTTTAAAGAGAGGTAACATATTTAAACTCTTCAACTTATGCTGCCATGCTTTTTAACTCTCTTCACCTCTGCAGGAAATCTCCACAACTTATTCAAGAAATGATAAAGAGCTTAAAATGTCAAAGTACGCTTGACACAGAAAAAGCGAATAGGAAACAAAACGTTCTATGTCTATTCTACATACATAATACGTTCCTAGAAAAGTAAAGGTAGCAGATGGCACTATTAGGAATAAAAAAAAATCATCTATACTGTAAAGTTTCTGGTTTAGGAAATGTTTGCCGACACATTAAACCCCAAAACACTCATGCATATATGAAAACACAGACACACACATGATAATATGTGGTGTTGTGATATGTGAATAAAATGTTTTTCACAGTAGAGATGTTCAAAATTCTTTCATCTTTTTGAAACATACTTCACATATTGATATTATTGTAACTCTATTATATATCACCAAATCAGACTTCTTTCTTTGATGAAGTTTAATACAGTATTCTAAGCTCCTATTATAAATATTATACATACATACATACATATATGTATGTGTAAATTCCATTATCTATACTATTCACAATTTTGTGACATCAGTTATTATACCCTAAAATATAAGACATCACCTATTTTAGATAATACATGCAGACAGAATCAGGGGCCCCTGTGTACTTGTCTTAGGTGTCAAGTTAATTTCACATAATGATCTCCAGCCCCACCTAATGCTCTTCTGGCTGAAGAATATTCTATCATGCATATAACTGTGATTTGTTAGCCACTAACCAACTCATAGACATTGAAACTATTTCCATTTTCACTATTATGAGTAATGTTATACTAAACATGAGACTATAGATGACTTTTAAACATTCCAATGTTTTTGTTTCTTTCTGTTATTTGCTTTTTTGAGACAGGGTTTCTCTGTGTAGCCCTAGCTGTCCTGGAACTCACTGTATAGATCAGACTGACCTTAGACTCACAGAGATCCACCTGCCTCTGCCTCCCAACTGCTGGCATTAAAGGTGTGTGCTACCACTGCCAGGCTAACATTCCAATTTTTTAATTTGCATGTATATTTCCATTAAAGTGATTCCTAGATAATTTGGTAGCTTGGTATTTAAAATTTGAGGAAGCAGTACACCGCTTGAAAATAGCTGTGATGATTCAGATTTCTAGCAACAATGTACCAAGATCCCCGTTCTTCTCATTCCCACTAATACTTGCATAGTTTTAGTATTTCTGAAAACAGTTATTCTTATTCATATGGGGTATTACATCAGTGTATTTTTGGTTATTGAAGATGCTGAACCTTTTTTCATATAATTTTTATTCATGCTTATTTTAGAGAAGTATCTACTTAGGTCTATTGACTTTTACTTATTATATATTTGCTAATGAGTGTTTGAATTTCTTAATATAGTCTAAATGCTAACTGTTTGGCAATGACTAGCCCTTACTTGAAACTTATGTTGAGTGATTTCATTTTTATAAAAACCAATATAGATAATGAAAATGATTTTGCATAACCACAGCATACATAAATTTAGTTAATATTAGAAAGAATGTTTACAAATAAAAATAAACATTCCATCATTCAAAACCTTATGATTTCTTACATTTTTGTTTTCTGCTGTAAGCAAATCTATTATGTTTTATTCATTAGAAGAAATGAGTATCAGGATGGAAGTTCCGTGATAGAAGATTGAATGTTAGATTGTTTTATGCCATCGTAAGAGTTAAATAAATTTCTACAAAAAGAAATGAATATCAATCTGTAAATACTATTATTTACTTCAGTAAAAATCTAGTGGTATTTCATCACTGTAATAATATCTTAAGCTGTATTATTCTTTCTGCCAAGTTTTAAGAGTCAGGTCCCGCCTTATGTCATCTGTTGTTAGCTGTGACTTAGTTTCTAGGGAGCAGATGTTGGAAGGGTGTTATCCCTGTGCCATGCTGTTATTGTGCTTCATTTTCCCCAGAGTTATCCTAATTTAAGGGGATATTGAAAAATTTCCACAAATTTGCATTATATTTCTAAACAAAATTCAGTGAAGGTGATACTGAATGTCATATTAACAACTTTATAAACTTCATCTTTATTTTGTTTCTATAGAGAATAACATTAATAATCGTTAATAATTTGAGCACTAAAAATGTGTAAACAGTTTTCCAAACACTTTGCACATTATCTGAATTAAACTTTTCAATGACACAAAAACTGGTCTCAGAAAAATGAACATTATCAAGACTATCCTATAACAGCAGGATTTAATATATGATCTGCTATACATTCAGGTCTCTAGATTTTTATTTCCCATAGCTCTATACATTGTTATGGCTTAAAGGTGTCTCTTCAAAAATTAACATGATTCCAATGTGAAGATATTAAGAGGCAAAGCTTTAAAAGGGTGATCAGGCCATGAATAAGATCAAGCAATTGCCCACACTGCTGACTTTTGGATTCCTGCATTCCTCTTCTCTAGAATATGTCGTCTTTACCAAAACCTCAACACCTGCAGTGTCTCATCCTGGAATTTCTCAGACTCCAGGACTATAACTAGGCTTTGTTCTTTACAACTCACTCAATTTAGACATGTTGTTGTAATACAATAGAAAAACCTAAGAAACACACAAATAGAATGTGTTTTTGCAGAAGTGGATATACAATCAGACATATTTTAAGACCACATAGACCATGCTAGTGGGATAGCTGTGTTTTATTTAAGTCAAGACAGGCCAGTAATCACAGGTGTGTGAGATTAGATTTACCTTTAGAGTGACATTTCAATATAAATAATAGTCCGTTTCCCTATTATCCTGTGTTTGGATCCCCAGGGTTTAGTAAAGAATTTGCCAAAGTGAGTATTTGAAAAACACTGTCAAATATAATCAAACCTCGATGTGATGAATTCAATTTCAGTTTAATGTATGATACCTTGTGTGATCACTTCTGCATATCATTGCATTAAATCTGCCTCAAAAACAAGATGGTTCTGTAAAATTTCATGGTATACGCTGAGGCAGTGGCTCAGGCCAACATGAACCACAATAGTAAGAATCAAGATGCAGACCTCGGCCTCATTATCACAGATCCAGTGTTTCCAGATGTTCTAGAGAAATCTGCAGAGGAGTTAAGAGGGATCAATGAACACTTAGAGCCCTGCAACTAATGATGTTAGGGCATATGTAAAAGCAGTGTCATAGGTACACACATACTGCACTTCCTCCCTGCAGTAACAGTGCAGCTCACATTACACAGGAGGAAGACAAAAGTTTACAATACCACTAAGTCACCTTCTTACTTTTCAAACATGGTGACAGACAGAAAATCACACTTGGTTTTACAGATGGGTGTGCTGGCCTATCTCTGTGTGATGCTGCTGATAATGGCATTGCTACATAGTCCTGACTCCAACTACNGCTTTGTTTTCCCTCTATGTCTGTGATGGTAGGTGAGAGAGTAAAAAGTTTTGGTGATGTTTTTCTGACATTTTCACATTTAACATGTTATGCTTAGATTTTTTAAAATCCTTCTGTCTTTTTGTAATTTCCTTCCTTTCTCACTTTCTCTTTTTTTTCCTTTTCTTATATGTAAAATCTCCATAAACTATCCAAAATATCTAATTTAAAAAGCAGCTTTCATTGTTATTAAAACATTTCACTCATTTTCTCCAGGTGTAAAAATCTAAATCATCTTGCTGAACTCTGTGACTTTTGTTGGTTAAAAAAGTATTTGTTTATTATTATTAAGCAAATTCTTGCACAAATAGTAGAAAAAAACTCTGAAGATTGACTTTAGTTTGGAAATATTTAAGTTGTTATTCCATGCCATAACATTTTATGGAAATTTGAACTAGACTTCACTTAATTTATGCACTAAGTTGTGTTAGCTCTGGGTGTTACCTAGTCTGCTGGAAGAAGTACTGGAGGGAGGGGAAAAGCACAGTATTTTGCAGTCATGGTCAATAAGTGCTACAAGCTCTAAGGATTGTGCCCTGGTAAATTGCAATAAACACAGAGTTATCTTCTCCCTGGCCATGCTTTCTATTCTCTTGGGATGGCACACCATGCTAGAAGCTCTAAAATTTTATTTAAGCTGATACTATCCCTCCAATTAATTGTGAAATATATAATCAGCATACAGGAGAGAACACTAAAAATGCCGTGAAGAAACTGTGTCCTAGATTTGTGAAGCCATTGATGGATGAGCAAAGACTCACCTTGGCTGACCCAGGAAAGGAAGATAGCCATAGGGATATATGGGAACCTGTCATTCTTCATCTCATATTAACTAACGTGTAATATATGAGCCTCAGAAGAAGCATAAAGAAAGAACTATAAAATTAACAGGTACTCTCTCAAATCTAGAAACAAAAGACTTTGAAAAGGATTGTTCTGAATATTTTGTCTCTGCCATTTTTATCCATATTTTTTTCTTTTCATGTATTTACTATTACTTATGTCTAGATCATTGATTGGGTGATGTGAGCATTGCATAGTCTATCCCATATTGCTATATTAAAACTTAAAATATGATATACATTTTTGTCAGCCTTTGATTACTGTGTATTATGAACTTAAAATGAAGAAATACATGAAGCATTTTCAATAAAGTGATAGGCATTAGCAAATAATAAAGGAAATTTTCATAAAAGTTTCCATTCATATAAGATTATAATAATGGAGGGCAGTGGTGGCATACATCTTTAATCCCAATACTGGGGAAGGTCAGGCAAGAGGATCTCTATGAGTTTCAGGCCAGCCTGGTCTACAGAGCGAGTTCCAGAACAGCCTAGGCTACACAGTGAAACCCTGTCTCAAAAAAACAAAAAAAAAAAGAAAGAAAAATATTGTAATAATGTATACACATATATTTGCTGATTACACTGGTCATGTAATTTGTATATTTCCATGCTCTTCAGTGGAATTTAGGATAAAAATCTATGGTGGTTACCAAGGACTTTCTAGACATTCAATTGTCTAGTTCTTTATTCACACCCTACAGCTCCTATAACTTACAATTCCGCAAAAATCCTCTCTATCTGAAAAAAAAATCACTACATTTCTTTCATAGATATCCCTCTTGCTGTTATTTCTACTTGGGAAACTCATGCTAGGATTGTGCATTATTGATACTTACCATTAAATTTTCAGTTCATATTTTATCTGCTTAGAGAAGTAAATCTCAAATTTTAGCTAAACAGCTGGAAATGATGGCGCATACCTTTAATCCTAGCACTAAAGAAGTAGGGGCAGGCAGATCTCTATAAGTTCAAGGCCAGTCTACGCTTCACAGTCAATTCCAGGCAACATGGGAAACAGGAAGAGACTTACCTCATCTCAAAATTAAAAAACTAAATCATATCTACATTTTTGTGACTTTTTTTGCTCATAAAGAATTATCATTTTATATTATATATAGTGCTTTTCATAAATCTTCACTTTTGTTTTACTATTGGGCACACATATCTACTGACATAATTATACATAATAAATTAGTGAATTAATCAGTTTTAACCAACAATCATTAATAGCTGCTAACATGTAGTTGAATTTTGATGAAATATAAGTAACTGTATAGANTTAATCTATTTCTGCTCAAATCAATGACTGATTTCAAAGAGCGAGTGGCAGCTCCATAAGGAAGAAACCTGGTGGACACCAGCTGCATTTGTTACTCTTCTCTTTGTTGTGTCAGCATTCTTAAAAGTCACACAGAGATGAATGCTTTATGCTGGACCATTGTTTGGGATTCAGCCCATCATCGAACAGAAGGCATGGCAACAGGAGTGAATAGTGTCTGACCATTGAACCTACAGACAGAAGTCAGAGAGAAATGAATGGTGTTCTCCAACATTCTCCTTTCTACTTAATATGGGACTGAGATGCTGTGTCTCTCAGACAGCTTTAAAACTCATCAGTTTGACATTCCAGACCAACCATCACACTACTTTAGTTAAAAGATCAAAGGTAACATTACTAGCCATAGGACCAATGTTATGACAATTTTTCCCAAATGAAGCATTAAGAAAGATTACTTACTGTTGTGGTACTACCAATGTCCAAAGTGTTTGACCAAAATACAACCAGAAGAAATCTTAGGCAAACTAGACAAAGGAACATTCCATTAAATAGGTGCACTAAAACCAAACTATCTTGAAAGACAAATGACTGAGAACTGTCTTTCATTAAATTATAATCAAATAAAAAGAATTATTGNCTAAGGGGAAATTAGATCAATAGACTGTTTATCAAGATGTCCCTGATAACTGGCTGTCCTGTAGCTCAAGGGACATTATTTCAATATGCAAAGAAAGAGCACCGTCTATGAGATAATACTGCCATGTCCTTGGCTTCAACCTCAGATTATCAAATTTTTTGTACAGTAACATATATGTTGAAATTCTAGGAAAATCACATATTTTCAAGTGAGAGGCATAAATGAACATACAACATGCTTTCATCCTTTATTTTGCTATCCAATTTTCTTTGGAGAAAAACAATGAAAATCAATTTCATTCTACAGTAACATTTAAAGAGATGTGAGTTNCTTGGGAAGAGAGTCTACAATTTGAATCTAATTTTCAATCCCATTAAAATATGGAAACCATGAACTGAACTTGTTACTCTGNTTTCTCTATTCACATTGTTCCTTGTTATCTTTCAGTTATATAGATATGAACAGACATCAGCTTTCTGTCAAAATTTGCTAGAGTAAGTAAAGCATAGTGGGTTTGTCATATATGTTTAAATGCTTCCTAGATAAATTGAGTTATCTTATAAGACAACAGTTGGTTACACTCCAGTGGAAAGCACACATCCAAGAATATTTTGGGCAGTACAAATTGGTCTTGCAGGTTTTTGTTTTTTTAGATATGACATTGTGCAAATAGGGAAATGAAGGAATCGGAAAATTTGGGGATGGCAAATATCAAAGCACATGGTATGAAATCTGAAACACTTACGGAAATAATTAACAACAAAAGAGTTCAGTCACTAGAAAGAAATACTAATTGAGATGATCATTTTTCCTTTAATATGTTTCATGGACATTATTATTAATGTACCAGGCTCTGGGGTCTTTCTATGCGAGACATTGCTTTGGAAGAGGTGGAAATGGGAGGAGGTGGGTTGAGGGGCAAGGCTGAGGGGCTGGAGGAGGGAGGAGAGGGGTTTCTGTGGTTGGTATGTAAAATAAACAGAAAATCCTTTAATTAAAAAAAAAGTTCAAGCTAAACAACTGTCTCGCCTATGCAGAGGGCCTAGTACAGAGACAAACAAAAATATTTTCTGATCCTAAGGTTACTAATCTTTATTTTTCTCATCATTTCCATCTACTACTAATTTTGAAAGTTAATTTTGGGGATTTTTATATTTTATCATTCAATTGTGTTAAAATTGTCAAATTATTTTGAAATCTGCACATACGAATAAGAACATCGCTTTATTTGAGCCTAAGAAAGTGCGTGGGGTGAGGGAAAAAAGTACTTGCTCAAATATAAGTTGTATAATTTTTCCAGGTTTTCATCTTGAAAAGCCCTATTAAGCTGAGACTGTTGAAACCTTGTTACCAGAAATCTAATACTAAGGGCAAGATGCAAGGAATCAATGTAACAGGAAAAAAAAAAAGCAAAGAAATAATAAATAGAACAGATGACCACTTGTCCTGCATGTAAATATCACCAAAAGAGGAAAGGAGTCTAGGTGAGCCACAATTTACAAATCAAACTGGGACAAATTTCACCACAGCAGTAAAGGGACAGATCAATATTGGTGTCAGAGCCATTAAAGGTTCTCAGGTGAAGATCTGCTGACACCACATCACTTAGTGTCTGTAATGAGGACAATTAATCAGACAGTAGGAGGCATTAGATTGACATGGATCATTTCCCACAGATGTAGAGCAATGACCAATATCATAAATCAAGATGGAGAATATATGCATGAGCTTCAAAAGAGGGAATTTAAAAATCCTGTTCTCATAGTACTTCTTATTGAGCCTCTAGAGACATCCAACCTAATATTTCCATTATGGTATATTTAAATGTATATTTTTAATATTTTTTTTTACAGATTTAGCACCAACCAATCAAACTTTCTACTGTGCTTTACTCCAGGGAAGTATTCATTTTTTTAATTAAAAATAAATTTAAATTTACTAAAATCATAAAGCCTCAGAAATATGACTGTCATCAAGGATGACATTAATGGAAATACCAAAATGGATAGGGAAAAGCCCACAAAGCCTCAACGCTACACAAAGGACTATGGATAACTGAAGAACCTGGAAGTGTCATTCCCCAGGGAAGAGCACACCAATTGTTTGTACTGTGCTATACAGTCAGCTCTAAAAATATATAGAGAGGTAGTAATATATGGATCAAGCAGGTTATATTTGGAGAAATATAAGCACACATACATATGTACATACATACACACACATGTGTGTATTTATATATATGCCTGCAACAACAATGAAAAATAAGGCTATGAATTTGAAGGAGAGTGTGGATGGGTAAAAGGATGGTTCGGAGGAGGAAAAGGGAGTGAAGAAATGTTGTAATTATGTTGTAATATCAAAGACTTTAAAATTTTAAAAATAAAATTATTATACATCTTCTGTTCTCTGTTTAATTCATTTTTCAATGTATTCTCCATATGGCATAGAACTAATCTTTCTAGCATATAAATTGTGTTCTGCTACTCCTCTCCCTAAAAACCACTCTGATACCTGATATCGTGTAACATGATCTCTATTTCTGATTTCAGGGTGAAGAACAGTATAATTTATTACTTAAGCCAGAACGCATTTGGCAAAATAATGAGAAAGCATTCAAATGGATTAGCAACGACATCAATGGATATACAGGCAAATATAGTGCAAGGTGCCAAAACCTTACACATGATAGCTGATCTTGGAATTGAGTTAATTGATCAGTTATCTTTGGCTTTCTTAAAACATATTTAAATATATGAGTGCTATGATGCTTTCTTCTTTTCATCATTTTTATTTTGATCATATTCAACTCTTTCTTCAACTCTTCCTAAAAATTCATTCCTCTTTACTCTTTGGGGGTCCACCACCCAGCTCCCAAATAAATCACATGGAGGCTTATTCTTATTTATGAATGCCCAGCCTTAGCTTGGCTTATTTCTAGCCAGATTTTCTTAACTTAAATTATCCCATCTACCTTTTGCCTCTGGGCTTTTGTCTTTCTCTATTCTATACACCTTTCTTCACTTCCTACTCTGTGGATTGCTGTGCAGCTGGGTGGCTGGATCCTAATGTCCTCCTCTACTCCTCCTTTTCTCACTTCTCCATCTTCTCTTCCCAGATTTCTCCCCTATTTATTCTCTCTGCCTGCCAGCCCTGCCTATCCTTTCTCCTGCCTAGCTATTGACCATTCAGCTCTTTATTAGACCATCAGGAAAAAAAAAGAAAAAGAAAAACCAACTAACCAACTACACCCCTCCCCTTTCCTTGAGGAGCAATGGGTGGTCAATGGCTAGTCAGAGAATTGATGGAAGGCATCACTTTTCCTTTATAAGTTGCCCAAGATTTTGTGGAGGGCCCCGCACTCATGTACATTTATCTAGCACTAATTGTATTCAGAGTTATTAAGTACAACAAAAATGGAGAAGATTAAGTTGGGAGGAAGACATACTGAGAAACACTAAGAGATGTTGGAAGGAGGTGGTGATGGATAGGTATGATCAAAATACTTTACATAAATGTTTTCAAAGAGTATATAAAACATATTGTTAAAATATTAAAAATAAAAATAAATTTAAAAGAAAAATATCCATTCCCCTGCATTATATACCTAACTTGATGTCTTCTCATTTAAATTTTATTATTGAAAAATTAAAACCATCAAGGACATTGACAATGTACTGCACTGTAAGACCACAACCATACTTGATGAATTTGTTTATAACTCAATATCATCATATTTTGATTTTTATTTAAGCAATTACTTACTAATGTCTTAAATAAATGGCGTACAAAACACTCAGACACACAGACACACATGTACACACACAAGAAGCAGTGAATTAGTATCAACTTGTAGTATTGTACTGAAGCAATGACCATTTGTCAAAATGTATATGCTCTGGTGGACAGTTATATGTAACCATTATAAATATATGCACTTAAACAATGGTGCTAAATACCAAAAACTCTTCTAGTAATTTTTGGTAACTTGTTAGGCTGGGTTATACACATTCTTGAGGTTTTGATTTTGTTCCTCACTAAGGAAATTTTGTGGTTTTCTAAAGTACATATCATACACTGTGCAACGGCCATGGAAAAAGTGTGGTGTCCTCTTTAGTGTAGAAATGAGACAACTATTTGTTTTTCATTGTGCTATATCAGTTTTAAGGAGATGTTATTTTCATTTTATGTCCAAAGAAAATTTAGAAAAGAACAAATGAAGTTTCCCCCCTGTTGTTATTATCATCATACCTGTGTTTGCTACAATTTTCAACTAATAAGTTATTAAGATGCAATGCCATAACTAAGTCCCATGGTTTATTTAGGTTTCTTAATTATAAATAATGCTAATTTTCCTCACAAGAGCCCAGGATCTCCACAGTTGACATATTTTCTTGTTCTATTTTGCCTTTGAGTTCCTGCATTTTATTGTTCATGATGGAAATAATTTGAATACAGTCATTTTTGCAGAAAATTCATTACTATTATTTTTATGACTTCTGCCTAATTATTAGATATAGTAATAAGAAAGGTTGTTGATAAGATTACTGTATTATGTTTTATTGGCACTAAGATTATTATTAATAATAATAGGAAGAAGAGGAAGAAGAAGAAGAAGAAGAAGAAGAAGAAGAAGAAGAAGAAGAAGAAGAAGAAGAAGAAGAAGAAGAAGAAGAAGAA
>LZPO01008238.1:87798-110387 GCA_001675575.1 Neotoma lepida | reverse complement strand
TTTCTATTAATCTATATACTGCCCCAAAGCTTGTTTACCTCATCTATGAACTTCCCATGTTGCTTCTTCTGCATCTGGCTGGCAACTCCTCACTCTTCCCTTCTTCTTCCCAGCATTCTCTCTACCCCGAAAACCCTACCTAGCTCTCGGCCAACCAGCTTTTTATTAACAATGAGAACAACATACTTTCACAGTGTACAGAAGAATTATTCCACAGCATTTCCCCCTTTTTGTCTAAATAAAAAAGGAAAGTTTTAACTTTAACAGAGTTAAATTATATACAACAAAAACAATTATCAAGTAAGAATTACAGTTACAATATCCAATACATTTGTATTTGGCAAATTTAGAGAAAATATTCTATTATTTATCTTATCCTTTATGAGTCTAAAGTTTTATATCTGAATTACCTTTTTATTATAACTAAGGAAAACTTTAAGTCTAATTTTTTAGTCTTTAACTCCATCAAAGACTCCAGAAGGATATAATGTTACATAATGACAGGGACATCTGGCTGTCTGGACAGTCACCCAAAGTTCTTCTGTAATGTTGAGGGCATACAGCTTTGGCCTACAGGCCTAGTATATATGACAGATATTTTTAAGAAGTAGGGAATTTTTAAAGACTCTCCTACCTTGTCATGACAAAGTTTGGCAATCACTTTTTTTTGCATCTTGCTGGTCCAGTTTGGACAGTATACTGTCAGCAATTGAGGCAAGGGCACAGTGCCTAGCTTTTGCCATAAAGAAAGCAAACTCCATATGGAGGTTCTTTGATGCCCATCATCCTTTTATGAAGTAGATTGGTGCTGTCAGGAGCAGATGTAGCTCACTGTCATGAAAAGCCTTAGGTCATTAAACATATTAAATGTCATATTCTCTAGGTCTTTGACTTGTTTGAAGACTATCTATCTAAATATATCTGTGTATGACCTAGAAAACATACCTAACATGATTGTAAGTTTGACTATTATAGATGACTATTAATCTGTATTTCTTAATTATACATTATATTTTTAAATGAGCTTCATAAACACAATACCCCAAACAAAAGTTGAAATATACATACAGTATAATAAAAATAACTTTTAATTTATATCACTATACCAAAATCCATACCAATGTAAAATATTTTGGGATTAATAGTTGTTTTTTTGGATTAAAGTAGATTCAATAATCTACCACTTTTTCCTATTATTCCTATACCATATCCCCCTTTTTTCCTTTAGAAAGAGATCTTTGAATTTGACTCTTTTGTTTAGCTTTTTTTTCTGGCCATGACCAATAACAACTTGTAACCAACCTTCCTAAACAATGACAAACATTTATAACCCATTGAATAACCAAAGGCCACCCATACCCCATCTCTTGGGAATATGGGTGTCATTCTCTAGACTACTTCCTGTTGTTGGTGGGTGCTGGTATCTTTGGGGGAACCTTGAGAAAATCAGGATAATTGTTAAGTCTTGACTGGAGTATTTTATGAGGCTGGATCATCTCAGCCAGCAGCCTTAAAGCTGTTTTGAATGCTGGATCACCTGGGCCATCTATTTTTTATTGGTGTCTGGTCCCCTTGCTCTGAAAATACATAAACTTTGAAAGGTAACATACATATCTACGTTAATACAAGTATGGATTGTGCATTGTACACAAGTCAGCCAAAGGTGATTTTTTGTTTTATGTTTGAGCAGGTAAAATATACATTACATGTCTTGTTGTTTTTCTAGGTTTATTTCTTTATGTCTGTAGTCAGGATTTTTAGGGGGTCTTCCTTGATCAAACCTGATCATCATTAACCTTGAATGACTCCATAGTCCTTTGTTTTCTGTGGAAATAAAAGGATAACCTCTTCCCCAAAAACATATCTTTTGATTTCCATTTTGAAGTCAAAACATTTAAAAAATATATGGATTGATTTAATTCAGCAGTTTTCATAATACAGTGTGTCTTAGCAGCTATCGTTTCTTCATTAGCTATCAGAAAATCTAAAGACAATACAGTAACATACAGAATCCAGACTCTCTGTGTATTTCCCATCTTTATGTGGCTTATTATATTTTTTATTACTCTATTCCTTTTTTAAGGACTTTATTATTTTTAAACTATTTTTTAAACTGTGCCTGTCTATATCATTTCTCTTTTCTCTCCCAAGCCTATGTGTATTTTTAAATACACTGTAGCCTGATTAAAGGTTTTTTCCATCTGGATCTGTCTTCACTGCCTATCTGTAACCTTTTCTGTGTGCATGAGCAAATCCCAAACCTGCCACACAGGGCTCACATTGGTGGCTCAAGTCCACAGGCAGCTGCTAGGAGACACGTTTCTGTACTTTAGCTGGCATGAGAGACACAAGACTAGGAAGCTGCATTTGGCTCTGTTTTTTTTTGTGTTTAGAACCTTTTTAAAGCTTTCTCAGGTCCTATGTGGATGTTGGTGTGCCATGTTGGAATGCCATTTGTAGGTGGAGTTTCTCTGTGTCCCTGAAGATGCTTCCAAATAACCACTCAGACTTATTATTAATTATAAATGCTTGGCTGATAGCTTAGGTTTGGCACCAGCCTTACAACTTAAATAAGCCCATTTCTATTAATCAGTGTTGACCTGAGGCTCGTTTACCTCATCTATGAACTTCCCATGTTGCTTCTTCTGCGTCTGGCTGTCGACTCCTCAGACTCCACCCTTCTTCTTCCCAGCATTCTCTCTGAACAATGAGAACAACACATTTTCACAATGTACAGAAGGATTATTCCACGGCATTTCTGAAAGAGCAGCAAGAACTCTTATCCACTCAGCCATCTCTCCAGCCCCAATTTTTAAATAGTTTGAAACCATTTATTGAGTGATTCCTTTCAAATGGGCAGTGTGTTTATTTTATTTATTTATTTTTGGTTTTTCAAGACAAGATTCCTCTGTAACAGTCCTTGCTGTTCTGGAACTTGCTCTGTAGACCAGGTTGGCCTTAAACTCACAGAGATTCTCCTGCCTCTACCATGCCTGGCATGGGCAGTACATTCTTAAGAATATGGTTGCTACTAGCTATACTTAATTTTAAATAAAATTTAAAATTCCTCATNTGCACCAGCCACATTTTGCATATGACTGTTGGCTCCCATACTGAGTTGTTGAATATATAGAACATTTTCATATTTCAGAAAATTCTATTGAATAGTGCTGTACAGGTTGCAAATTATCTTTTCTTTGTGACTCTTCAAGATCACCTTACTTTATTATCATAACAGCAGGAAACTAGGCTTTCAAGATAAATAAATTGCCTGGGTCGTTTCTAAAGCAAGAAAGAAAACTAGTATAGTCCCTGATAGCAGGGTGTTTAATCTGCAATGAGAACAAAGATAAGAAATAGAATATAGTAAGATGGAATAAACCACTTAGTTTTATAAGAACATAGGAAAAATATGTGCTTTAGATTAGTAGTCAGGATATGTTCTTGGAAGAAGTCCTATTTGAGGTCAGTCTTGAACAGAAATATTTTTTTATTTTATGTGCATTGATGTTTTGCCTGTATTTATGTCTGTGTGAGGGTATTGGAATCCTTGGAACTGGAGTTACAGTTTTGAGCTGCCATGTGGATGCTGAGAATTGAATCCAGATCCTCTGGAAGAATAGCCAGTGATCTTATTCAAATTCAGTCTTGAAACCCAGGATGATTATATATTATATATAGTAGCAAGATAGATAAATTAGGGCAATATTGTAAATAGAACAGATGAAAGTATATTATCAGGCACATGGCATACTTCTTAATATTTAAACTGTCTCTTAAACCAACACTAACACTTTGTGTGGACGGTGGGTTAGGGAATGTTCTAGAGAAAGAGAACAATAGTATGTAAAATGGCTCTCCAGAGTAAAAGAATATCATTCTCAGGGATTTAAAAGTACTGAAGCTTAATATTCTCATAGAAGGAGGGTTTGAGTGAAGTTTGAAAAGGAAATGAGGCTAGGTTTTTGGTCTTTGTTATATTTAAAGTGCTAATCTTATTGACAGTGACTTTTAGTTAAAATTTATTTAGCAAAAGGAAATGTAGTCAAGGAATGAAATTGTGGAAACAAATTATATCCTAATATTAAAGAAAAGCTCTATTAGGTGCTATATCTTTTTATCTAAAATGAGATGAAATATGTTATTGAAATTTTTATTTAAAATCTAAATTCGTGCCTATATTGAGAATGGCAAATAATATTCAAATTTCTTTTGTACTTTTAGCAACCTGGAAGCTTTTCTAGCTGGTCTGGCAGTTTCCTCATGGATGATAGCATGTCTAACACACTGAATAACCTTGAGGAACAAACTACTGAGTTTTATAGCATGGATGAAAATCAGACTGTTTCTGCTCAGCAGAATTCACCCACGAAGTTTCTAGCTGTAGAAGCAAATGCTGTACTGTCTTCTCTACAGACCATCCCAGAATTTGCAGAGACTCTAGAACTTATTGAATCTGTAAGTTTGAAATTATGAAATTAATAACATAATCTCATGTTTAGAAGCTTAGTTTAATATTTAATAGACATTTACCAACTTAAATGTTAAGCATTGCTTAATTTTGATCTCTTTTGTAGAGGCTTCTAGCAAAAAAATAAAAGTTAAAGGTTTAAGTCCTNCTCAAGAATGTGTCTTAAAAAGATGTTTTAGAATCAAAAACTTAATTCATTATTTATTAGATGAATTACTTAAGTACTTTAGAATGTTGGAAACTAGAGAAACTATAAAGAGGAAAATTTGAATCTGTATGTTTAGACTTGATCATTTGATATATTTTTGTCCTCTACTTATATTATGAGCTTATCTTTGTTTTCTTAACATACATATAATTTTTGAACAAGGTCTCACTGTATATCCCTGGCTGACCTGTAACTCCATATGTAGACCAGGTTGGTCTTGAATTTGCAGAGATCTTTCTGCCTCTTGCCTCCTGAATGCTGGGATTAAACCATGCCTGGATCTTAAATATATTTTTTAAACTTGAATTTTGATGCTTTATAGTATTCCATCATATGACTATAAGACAGTTTATTTACTGAATGTATTGCTGTTACTGTGCATTTAGAGGGCCTCTAGATTTTCAGTATCATCAATAAAAAGTAATATTTATAGAAGGCTTTGTTGTCGAATCGTGACAATTATATACTTGATTTAATTGAATTTCTAAATCAAAGTATGTTTTCCATACAAATTACCAAATGGTTATATAGAATTTCATAGTATTTTCCTGTTTAATAGGATGATTTTATGATGAATTAATTCTTTTTAATAGCCTAAAATAATCTTTTCTTTTTATGTAAAATATTCTGACAGAAAATTTGAACTACTGCATTAGATGAACCATTATCTTGGAATATTCCAAATTGGTATTATAAAAAATTGTAATATTTTCTTCTAAGGTGGTCCTGCTTAATTAAACAAAGATATTTAGACAAAGTTTGTTTTTACTGGTAAAAATAAGTAAATAACTTGTTAGAAATTATCATTCTGTGTTCAGGTCATATTTAACTAGGATACAGCTTAACGAGTTAAGTATTCAATTTTTTGTAGGATCCTGTAGCATGGAGTGATGTTACCAGTTTTGATCTTTCTGATGCTGCTGCTTCTCCTGTCAAGTCTACTCCAGTTAAACTAATGCGGATTCAACATAATGAAGGAGCCATGGAATGTCAATTTAATGTCAGTCTTGTACTTGAGGGGAAAAAGAACAGTTGTAATGGTGGAGACAGTGAAGCTATTCCTCTAACATCCCCCAATGTGGTCAAGTTTAGCACTCCACCAACCATCCTCAGAAAGAAGAAAAGAATACGAGTGGGTCAGTCTCTAGGCAATGAGCTTGGTGATGGCTCGTACAATGAAGGCAGTAACACAGCATTAAAACACACACCAGTGAAAACACTACCATTTTCTCCTTCACAGGTACTAATGTTTTTATGTTCGCAAATGTAGACAAGATGAATTGAATTAGACCTTTAGCACTTGGTTGTTAACACAAATACAGATATGTTTAAATGTATACATGAGAATGGTGAACTCAAAGTGTCTCACAAAGGGTAGGATCTGCATTGTAGTACCCTAGAATTTCAGGAGCTACAAGGGACGTTTTCTTTGTCATATAGTCCTATTTCTTTATAAGGCTCTTCAGGAAACTGGCCCATAAAAGTAAAATGATTTATTTGCCCAATGGTATCTAATGCAGAGCTGAGACTAAGATCCAGTATGACTCTTTGATCCTTGACTGTTCAGCATGTATACCTGACATGCCATAAACAGACTTTATCCACATACAGCAACTTACATTTTTATTTACATGTTGAGTTTCCTTTTTGACATTTTTTGGAAGAAATCTAGACAACAATTTATTCTAAGAATCTCATGTTTGGATATTCAAGACTACCTGCTTAACTTTTTAGTAATGTTCCCAGCAGTAGATGTATACATTAGGATTATTTTTTATTAATATAAAAAAGTTTTGTTATATTCCAGGCTTGTGTCACTTTTCTTACAGCATATCAGTTAATCTTTCTGAAGACATTGGAAGCCAAAGGGAATACAGTTTTGAAGTTTAGCAGCTGCTGTTTGCTGAAAGTGTTTTGATTATCTTAATTTTTTTTCTGTTGCTGTGATAAAATATCCTGACAACAGCAACTTANGGAAGGAAGGGTAGAGTTTATTTTAGCCTGCAGTTCAGGTGACAGTACAGTGGAAGTCACAGGGACAGGAATTTGAGAGAGCTGGTCACATTAACATCCACAGCCCGAAGAGAGCTATGAATGCATGTTGCTGCTGCATAGCTCAGTTTCTGCTACCTGGGGAATGGCCCCCCCTTCACTTTTAGGCTGGGTTTTCCCANTTCATTTAACCCAATTAAGTTAATCCCTCACAAGCATACAGAGGCCCTTTTCCCAGGTGATTCTAGATTTTGTCAAGTTGACAGCACTAATCATCACACACATTAGAAAGTTTTATGAGAGAAGAAGGGAGCTTAATGGTCAAATAAATACGGAGAATGCTGGAATATTATTGGAAGCATGTTTTAAGTTGGGAGGATGGGTAGGATATGGTAGTACACAGCTACTGAGATCTGAAAGTGTTTGAGGAATATAATTTACATGTCCTAGAACATGAATAGCATATTCTCCCTCTAGCTCTCAAAATTCAGAATTATTCCAAGAAGATGAGGTTTTCCATTTCTAGAGCTTTATACGTTAGTAATTTTTACTGAAGTAAATTCTATGCTAAGAAGCAAGTGGAAGGTGCTTATATCCCATGTCATTTGGATTTTATCCTTTGTAGGAGTTTGATTGCTTTGAAAGAGTTTGATGATTCAAGTATTAGGAGACAGGAATGATAGAGATAGAATAGATTTTCATATTACTACTTCTAGTCTGCTATTGACAAAAGTAAATTAGGATTTCATAATAGTATGTAAGTTAAGTCTCAGTTAGTACATTGTGTAATTTAGAAAGTGTTTTGTCTGCTTAAAGTATCTATGCTGTCTTCTAGGCAGACAGATTTGTCCCTTCCCAAGGCTTCTTCTTCCTGAGTAGTTGGAACTACAGGTGCACACACCATGCCCACTCTATTATTCTAGTCTAAGTTCAAGATACTCTCAAAGAAAAGTACACTTAACGTTATTTATGAATAACAGCTCACAGTTAACTTTCTCAGTTATACTCTTGTACAAAACTGGGAGATTTATTGCAACAACTATGTATGATTATCTGTATTTGATGGAATACTGTTTTGTTTTAATTTTTTATGCTGTTATAAAACCTGACCATTTGTAAGACAACTGTTTTTTAAATGTTCTTTATGTGCTAACCTGTTCAAAGTGGTTAAAGTGCTGGGTGGCAGCAGTGAATAAAACAGAAATGTCTTGCCTTTGTGGAGCTTAATTTCCATGAAGTATAAAGTATATGTAATATTATTGAAAATCTCTTCCTAAAACAATAGAGAAGTCTTATCAGTTTGATATTTNTATAGGAATTTTGATATTCTAAAATATTGTCTGTAAATCCTTTCCCCTTTTAGTTTTTTAACACATGTCCTGGAAATGAACAACTTAATATAGAAAACCCTTCATTTACATCAACTCCAATTTGTGGGCAAAAAGTTCTCATTACAACTCCTCTTCAGAAGGAAGCAACTCCTAAAGATCAAAAAGAAAATGTAGGGTAAGTCTGTATTGAATAATTATGTTAGAGAAAGCAGGAAGCTTAATGTCAAGGGTATGTTAGCATTTTATTCATATGAGTGGTATATCACATCATCTCTATGTCTATGGGACTTAGAAGTTTGTTGTTACTGTTTTTAAAGTCACAACCTCCTGTTTGGTTCTTGTAGAATACTGAAAACTGCTAAATGTAACGTAAAATGTTTATTTCAAGCAAAATAGTCTTAGTACTTTTTCTAAGTCATTTTTTCCTTTTAAGAATTATTAGAGTATAAATTACTTTAGACAACCATATTTTAAATATCTCTGTAATGCTTTAAAAACATATATCTATATAAAAAATGTAGTTTATGATTTTGCATGGCTTTGCCTTCCATAACATATATGAGCTCATATCATGACAATAATACAAATATCTGAATGATTCACTAGGTTTAGAACACCTACTATTAGAAGATCTATATTGGGTACCACACCAAGAACTCCTACTCCATTTAAGAATGCACTTGCTGCTCAGGAAAAGAAATATGGACCCCTTAAAATTGTGGTATGTGTACTCTTTATTCTCAAGCACTTTCCTAGTTTTAATTAAAGAGAAACTGGTTTTTATCATCTTGAATTTTTTACCATTTAAAAGTGTTCACTGAAACTGAAACAAAATTTTATCTCTTAATTTATGGATGTAAATTTGTGTTAATCTTCCTTGGCCTGTAAAAAACCCTTTGTTTGGCTCATTTTAGATTTATGTGTTCTCATGTTAACTAGAAGAAAACAGTTGTCAGTGGCACCGGTTTTTTCTTAATGTTAAAACATGTATTAGTAGTTTTACTGCAGTAGAATTAATATATCTACTCACTTAATGCTGCTTAGGAAACTAATGGGTCAGGGAACGTTTTTGAAGTTCAGTTTTCTATGTACAAGTTATTAAGTACATCTCAGGTTTTTATTGTGAAGCTGAAAGAGACAATACAAATAAAGGGGCTTGTCTCTAGTTTCAATATAATGAGTTGTTACTGCTATTATTCTTGTAGCTGTGGTAGCAGTAGTTTATGAATTAATACACCTGTGAAGTGTTGTAGTTATTTGTGTTCTCATAAATATTGTTATCTTTAAAATACCCCAAAAAAGCCCAGAACATTCTAGATGTATGCAGGTATTTTATAAGTTTTTTAGAAATAAAATTGTGACTTAAATTTGCTTTTTTCAATGGTGATTTAAGTTTTGTTCTAATTTTAGTAATTTCAGGGGGTGGGTTCATTAAAATTAATTAATATTTAAAGTAATTATTTTTTTCTATAAACTGATTAATTTATCTATAGCAAGTAGGAGATAATTTTGTTAATATTAGAGAAGTATAAAAGACAGTTTAGAAATAACAAATACCAACTATTTATTATTGTGGGTGTGCANATGCCATGATATTCTTGAGGAGGTTAGAGGACAGCTTTTGGGAATTAATTCTCTCCTTCCACCATGGACTGTAGGGATGGAATTTGAGTTGTCAGGCTTGTTGTCTTGCCAGGCCAAAAGACAGGGTTTAATATACAGAAAGGAAAAAAGGAATTTCTGGCAATTGCCTTTTAAAACCTTTAAAAAAAAATTTAGTCCCAGCCACTTGCCTTCTTGGAAGAAGACATTCGAGAAGTTTTAAAAGAAGAAACTGGAACAGACATATTCCTCAAAGAAGAAGATGAACCTGCTTACAAAAGCTGCAAGCAAGAGGTAATCTTGAGTATTGTTTATATATTTATTTCCATAGTTAGTTAGAGGAGGGTCTTTATGTAGTTTGGGCTGCCCTCAAACTTGCAAATCTCCTGCTTGCACTTTCTGAGAGCTGTGATTGTGGGTGTGCTTTTCCATGTCGCTCTTCCAGTATTACTGTTAATGAGAGTCTTATCATGTCCAAGAGACTGGATATAAAGTTACCTTGTAATTATTTTTCTCAGCATTCTTCATCTGTGAAGAAAGTCAGAAAATCACTAGCCTTAGATAGTTGGGACAAAGAAGAACCGGGCACTCAGCTACTAACTGAGGACATTTCAGACATGCAGGTTTGTAAAGAATTCATACATGTTTTTAAATGGCTGTCTTGAGTCATGGTGGTTCTCATTTTGTATTCATTGCTTGGCCAGAGCATTTAAAGGAGAGTCATAGGAAATTTAGGATTATTTTGCCTAATTCAGAAAGAGTCTGTTATCTATAAAGAATATATATTTTTTAAACTTGTTTATTTTGAGAGAAGTTAGTATTTTGTATGATGTCAAAAAATGGTGGTTCACAAAACTTTTAAATTTTAATTTAAAAATAATAATTTAAAAAATAATTTATAACTTTAAAATTTTAATTACCAAAATATTACTCTAGCACTAGAAATTTATTTTGTGTGATTACCAAGATATTACTATAGCATTAGCTATTTCATTAGGGCCAAATGCTTCCTAAGAGGAAAGTTAACAGGGCTTCTAATANCATTTACCAAAGTANTCTCTTGTCTCTACTTTTGAATTAGTTATTTTCCTCTTTCTTTTTTCTCTTAGTCAGAAAATATACTTACAACATCTTTATTAATGATACCATTATTGGAAATACATGACAATAGGTGCAACTTGACTCCTGAAAAACAAGATATAAATTCAGCCAACAAAACATATACACTTACTAAAAAGAAACCAAACCCTAACACTTCTAAAGTTGTCAAATTGGAAAAGAATCTTCAGGTATGGATTTATAAGTTTCTTTAGTGATTTTTGTTGTTGTTTAGTCAATGATCACTTTAAACTTACTGGTCACAAGTTATACTTTTTCTTTTAAAGTTTAAATTGATAAGTACAATAAAAAATTATTATTATGTCACTGAAAGCAGGTTTGGGTTTGAGAGAGACTCATTCATCAGTGCACATACCGTCTATACAATTGAAGTTANAGCCAAAGATTTTTAGAGTTTTGTTGTTTTGAGACAGTATCTCACCTCATTTTGTAGCTGACCTTGAAATACTAGTCCTGCAGCTTCAGCTTCCTAAATCCCGGGATACAGACTGTGCCATCATGCCTGGCCCTTTCATGATTGCGTAATCTGTGTGTGCGTGTGCGTGCGTGTGCATGCGTGCGTGTGTGTGTGTATGTGTGTGTGTGTGTGTGTGTGTATGTATGTGTATGTGTGAGATATTTAAATCTACTTCTGGCACTTCTTCACCTGTAAAATAAAAATGAATAGCCACATTTGTTGTCCTGAAATGGTAAGTAGTTGGAAGCATTTTGAGCATGATTTTATTGATATAATAGCTCCCAATAAATTCTGTGGATCAGAAGCTATCAAACAGAAAATTTCCCCCTNTTCTTCTGTGGCCAGTAAGTAGATGCAAATGAAGGCTGGTGAAATTCTTCTCTTGATATCTTAGGAGTTTGCCCAAAGAATATGAATTGTTGGAGAAGAAGATTTCTTTCTCATGCTACACTGACAGCAGAATAGTTTCCCTGACACTCAAGCTTCCTTGAAAACATCTTTGGCAATCAGATGTAGCTGCCTATCTGTCTTGAGCCATGGCTTTCAGAGGGTGACATAATGCATTCCCAGTGTTTAATTAACATAGAGCTTCTTAGGAGAGTTCATTATGTAGTAACTCTTACATACAATATAGAAATCTTTATCCTTCGATAAGGAAGAAAGCAAAGAGGGTGCACCNGTGGCTTACTTTTTGGCATTACATCTTCCCTCTAAGTCTTTTCTTTTTTGCTTGGTACTGAGGACCAAACCCAAACCTCCCATGTGCTAGATAAGTACTCTACCAATGAGCTACATCTCCAGCTCCTATCTTTAAAACTTTTGCAAAGTTTGGGGACAAAAGAGGTTAATATTTCTTATCCTTTTATGATTCATTTGATTTGTAGGGAGTTGTTGTGAACAAAACTATTATACTGTCACCACAGGCGAGTGAACAATATACACAATTATAATAATTACACAAAATTGATCATAAATATTTTAGTATGTGTTTAAAAATATAGCATCTCATTTTAAAAGATACAATATTGTATTCAAAACATTTTATAGCAATTACTTATAAAATTCCTAGTCAAAATAATTGATTTTTGAAAGTGTAGTTATGTGGACTGGCAATATGGCTCAGTGGATAAAGGTGCTTGCTACCAATCCTTATGCTCTAAGTTTGGTTCTGCAGGCCACATGGTAGAATGAGAGGACTGACTCCTGAAATTTGTCCTTTGACTTCCACATATGTTGTGTGGCATGTTGCACACATGCACACATGCACGCACACACACAAAAGCATGAACACACTCTAATTATGAAGTGGTTTGGGTAGTTAACTTGACTAATTTTTACATCACTATTGATATTTCCTTCATAGTCAAATTGTGAATGGGAAACAGTGGTATATGGGAAGACAGAAGACCAACTCATCATGACTGAACAAGCGAGAAGATATCTGAGTACTTACACAGCTGCCAGCAGCACTTCAAGAGCTCTCATACTCTAATTGTTACTACAGCTGATAAGTGCCCTGCCCCTTACTGTATTTTATGACAAATTAGGTTGCAATGAAATTTGTCTCCATTAATTCTTTTAAAGATTTTAATACATCCCTAAAATGGTTCACATTTTTTTTTCTATGTTGGACAGGCAAAAATGCCACTTAAAGTAAGGGGTAGGCAAATTCATTACTTAATTTTTAAGAAATGAGAGTTTTAAAATTTGTTTTTAAAGAACAAAATGGGAAAATAAGGATGTTCATGGATATTCCAAAGTAAATTTTCAAATAATTTCTTTACCAGATATATGTTGCTACTTTCTCAAGGCT
Organism: Neotoma lepida; assembly: GCA_001675575.1. Lineage (NCBI taxonomy): Eukaryota > Metazoa > Chordata > Mammalia > Rodentia > Cricetidae > Neotoma > Neotoma lepida. The sequence continues at coordinate 97,394 of LZPO01008238.1, read as the reverse complement.
GTATGTAGTCTGTTATAAACAAGTTATGTGTGATCTCTGAAAGTCTATATTTAGGAAACACAGGGGCTTTATGAANTACTTCTGCACGTGTGCTTATTTACTTAGACTACCATTTATAAAGAAACACAGCGAGAAGGAGTCTCAAGGAAGCTAGAAAGTTGCACTACTAATTTTTGGTATTTTTCAGAAACAATGAAATTAACTACAGTGTTAAGCATATTTATTTGAGCATAGTACTATAAAAGCATTGAAAATGGGCTTTTTCTTACTAGAAAAGAGTCAGTATTTCTTCATAAGTCTCAGAAGAGCTGAGAACTCTGTTGAATGTATTGTACAGTATGTAGGAGCAGGAAAACTGTAAATTAGAAAGATGTCTGTTTTTATAATTTATTTTCATTTTTAAAGCTTAAATGTAGATAATTATATATATACAGGGTGTCTAGAAGCCAGTGTTGTTTCTTGTCATTACAGCTAACATAGTAAAGAATAACTTTGACTTTCAAGTATGAAATAGTTAAGTTATAGCTGCAAAGAATACAATATCTATACTGTATGTCACATCTACCTAAATATTGCACTATATCCTTTAAATCATGTTGGTTATAAAGTAGTTCTAAAATGTACTAAATAATAATTTAATATTTTCTTTTTAAATTATATTGGAGGTCATATAAATTAATCTGGTGATTTATGTATGTGTTTGAAATTTTCATTTTGTTTAAAAAACAATATGGTACCTTACTCCCTAAAACAGTCTGCACTTAGAAAGTTTATTGTATTTACTCAATGTTTCAGAATTAGAAAATATTATCTTTTATTTATACAAATATTTTGTCTTTTTATAAATGTTTTGTGTTTCCAGGTTACAACAGTTGCTTTAGTTGCCTGTTTAGGTGTTTGCACTTATTTTATTTCTTTTTGAAAGAATGTCTTTGCTTATGTGGTAGAGATTTTATGTAATATTTGAGACATATAATGGTGTGCTGTCAACCTAAACACTGACAGGCAAATAGAATTGTACACTGTAGTTTGAATTATTTATAATTGACACACTCTCTCCCTCTCCACTCCTGAAGTATGCTGCTATAGAAAGTAGCAGAATCGGCTTGCTGCTATGAGAGATGGAAAGAGCAACCACCACTTGCACTGTGTGAAAAGATAAGCAAATGATGGCAAGTTCTCAAGTTAACTTAATGGATTCAACTATTACCAAGCAGATTCTTACAAAGACCAAAACACTACTATGCCTCAAAACCAAACCAAATAAAACAGCTTAAGATTTTTTAAAAAATCTACTTATCTGTTAATAGAAATGGGACTACTGAATATTTTAATGCCTAGTTCTTCAACAGTAGACCTAAAAGGGTTTTAAGCTTTAAATCTAATTGCTAGTTTTTGCATACTATATGTTAGTGAGAAGTAAAGAATATGTGTGGTGGTACTAAGATTATGCCTTCTTGATAACAAATAGGTAAAACAATTTGAATCTTCTTAGCATGTTAAATATGTTGATTTTTTTTCTAATTAATGAACTTCTCACAGAAATGTTGCTTTGTAAAACCAATGATTGTGGAAAAAATCCTATCATTTCAGTTACTTTGGGGTAATAATAGCAAATAATTCCTTTTAAAAATGTAGCCTTTAGCTGCATTGGATACAATAGTCTCCAGTTGCCAAAGTAAAATATCTCAAACACGCTACATGTTTTAAAACATAATTTTTCTTGAGCATTAAGTTAACACAAATGTTAATATATTGTATATAAGCCTAGGCTTATAGAACATAGTACATATTTGGGTTGGTGTTGGTTGAATCCTCAAGTTAACTGCTTTGTTGCTATTTTTTTTTTGCAAGATTTGCAATCATAAACATGTCAGGCATCTTAAGTCATCATTTTTACTGTTCATTTGAATTCTTCAGTTTTTGGAAGATGCCAGGCATACAGGTAGCAGCCATACATGCATGGAAACTGACTATACACATATGATACTGCATTTTGTTGTAAGGTTTTCACATTAATACAACAATTACACTGACTAAATTGAGTTTTTTTAATATATGAGAAAACTTTGCATTGTAAGAGAATCTTGCAGACAATGTTGAAATCTATTAACATCCAATAAAGCATCTGTGTACAAGCTGACTTGGCATTGCTCATTTCACTTTGGTTCTGTGATGGATTTGATTGAACCCTTAAGACCTGAGTCAAACATTGAGTTTTTACTCTTTGTACTCTTAGAAATCCCTTTGCAGGTGATTTTCTCTATTAACAAATGTGGCCTCTCCACCAAGCTTCATTCAGAAACATTTCAACTTCCTTTTAAGTACTTCCAGGAGCTCAGCATCTGCTTCTATCAGTTACTGGGTGTAGGTTCTATGATGACAATTAGGGTAGTCACTAATCTGATTACAGAAGCAGGCCAGTTCAGGTGCCCTCTTCACTGTTGGTATGAATCTTAGCTGGGATCATCCTTGTGGAATCCTGGGAATTTCCCTAGCACCAGGTTTCTTCCTAATTCCATAATGACTTCCTCCATCAAGATACGTCTTCCATTGCCCTCCCTCTCGGTCCCTCCCCCAACTCGGCCATGCCGATCCCTCATATCCCTGCTCCCATCCCCCTCTTCTACTCCTCCCAGTTTACCCAGGAGATCTTAACTATTTCCCCTTCTTGGAGCCTTCCATGTGTGNCCTTCTTAGGATCCTCCTTTTTACCTAGCTTCTCTGGGGTTGGGGAGCAGTTGAAGAGAGGGAGGGAAGATCATATGAGCAAGAGAGGCTCAAGATCATTATGGGGAAAACCACAGACCGCTGATTGGAATTAGTGGAAGCTCATGGACTCGGGACTGACAGCTGGGGAGCCTACATGGGACCGAACTAGGCCCTCTGAATGTGGGTGACAATTGTGAGGCTTGATCTGTTTGTGGGGCCTCTGGCAGCGGGACCAGGACTTATACGAGGTGTATGAACTGACTTTATAGAGCTCATCCTCTGTGGTGGGATACTTTTCTCAGCCTTGATGCAGGGAGGAGGGACTAGGCCTTNCCTCAACTTGGTATGCCAGACTTTATTGACTACCCAAGGGAGGCCTTATACCCTCTGAGGAGTGGATGGGGGGTGCGGGTGGGGTGGGAAGGCAGGAAAAGGGGAGGGAGGGGGAACTGGGGATGGTATATAAAATAAAAAAATTTTTTTTTAAATAAAAATAAATCCATGTAACTTTTATTGACATTGGAAATAGAATGTTCAAAGCAGATTTCTTTGTCCCCATCTGGACTGGCCCTTCCTTTGTCATGTTTCTAAATGGAATTGATTTTCCTTTGTTCATCCACTGAATAATTTCTTGGCTTCTTTCAACCCCCATATTGAAGTCTGTCATAAAGACTCTGTGCATAAGGCCACTTTTATCTCTTTATTTGAATTATTGCACATTGCTTTGAGCTTCATTCTATAGAAATAGCAAGAAACTGCCCTGGCATTAGAATGTCATCTAGGAAAGGCCAAGTGGCTACCAGGCAGGTGTTGGCAATATTGCAGCATCTTAGTGAGTTAGTTCANCATCATTACTTAGTTTTCTAGGCCTAGCAATTTGTTGGAATTAACTCACTGAAAATGAGTTTACCTCTCAGTAAAAGGATTACATAATTTTTTTAAGACTTGATATATGAAACCAGAATTCTGTTCGTTTGTATGTAGAATAAAGCTTCAGAGGACTCGGTATATTCTCACCTTAGATGTAAATAGAAGGCAATGATAACCACATGTAGATGTGATCACATCTCTGGGGTTGCCTAAATAATGCTGATTCTTATTTGTTTCCTAGTTGGGGCTGGTTTCCACACGTCATTTTCAATCCTACTGGTGACAGCTCTCCCAAGAACATCTATATATACGATTTTTTTTCATGTCTATGTTTGTGATGTTACCCTCTTTTTTCTGCTTTCTTTAGAATGTTAAAATGTCAGCCATATAACACAGGCCTGTGAAGCATTTCCTGAGTGCTTTGTAAAATGTTAACACTATCCTTCATGTTTCTAAAGACTAGGAGTTGTGTTTATGATTATTTCATTTGAGTCTATCAATGGGGCTTAAAAAGTCTTGGTAAATGTTGAGTTTTAATAATTAGCTTTTATCAGGANGTACTAGCTATACTTACATAACAGGTTTATAAATAGCTTATAAATAGCTTTGATTTCTTAGTTATTTATATAAGACAAGTTTTGCCTTACAGCTAAGAAACTTTTTGAGAATCTTTTAGCTCATTTTTTTTAATACCATGTAATTTACTGCTCGACTTATCACTTATGGAGTGATAGGCCAGCCAGATAATCAGATCTTTAATTTCTAATATAAAACAGATGATAGTATCTGAAGAGATACTTATTCTCTGGGAAATGAAAATGGAGGGTAAGTTGAATCAAGAGAGATACTTTGGGATATTNACTTTCCACTGTTTGGTTTTTGAAATGAATACAGATATGCTCAACAAAGAATACTTGAGATAGAAAGACAAGATAAAGTACACTTGGAAGAGAAATTCTGTGGCCAGTGTGATAGAAGACTTGGAAAATTTAGTATCTTGGTGCAAGTACTTTTAAAGCTATTAGATTTAAGGGCAACTTAGTTTCATAGTGTATATACTGCCCTTCTTTCTGAAGTTCTTAGAACTGGTGTCTTATTCAAGGGCCAAGTACAGAATGTGTTTGAATCACGTGGGTTCCAGGGATGGAATTCAGGCAAGCACCTTTTACCTACTGAGCCATCTTGTCAACTCTATTCAGTTTTTAACTACTATAATTTTGCCAACAATACCTCAAGTTTAAGTAGTCTCACAATTTAAGTCTTAATAACCCATGCTAGGTTCTGAGAATATTCTGAGAAGGCAGTGTATGGCAGTCATAATGGTGTTTCATTAAGGTAATCCGTAACAGAGAAGGTGATATTCTAGATGAAGGGGAAAATATATAACAGAAATACTTCTCAGTTGGTCAAAAAAAGTGAGCTAGATCCAGCATCCAAGTTTGCTATTACACGTGAGTTGAATGTTTGGACTCAGCCCAGAAAGTGAATCCCCCACCCCCACCCACCAAATAGAACTAGGGTTATATGCAGATGTTGAGTTCAGTATAGCAGCTGCAGCCTCATGCCAGTTACTATGCTAAACCCTTATGTACTTAAGTTCATTTTAATCCTTACAGTACTCCTTTGAGATAAACACTCTTATAATTCACTTCTGTGGCCATGGAGTAGGCTTATGTTAAGAGACTTGTCCAAACACAATGCTGAAGCTGAGCTTCAGTTGTCCTTAATTTAGACTGATGCTTTATAATTCAGCATAGGATGCAAAAGATTACATGGCATATTATTCCATTTATATAGAAATATGAAGCTAGGCAAAGCTAATGTATGATGTTAGAAGCTGAGGGGGTGGTCACTGTGTGAGTGGGTGTGTGGGGTGCTACAGTGCTCTTGCTATAGATGCTGATTTCATGGATATGCTCACAGCTGCAAAAATACAAGCTGCGGTATTAACAATAGGAAAACTATTCTCTTTGTACATTGTTTCAGTAAGTTGTAAAAGTTAATTCTAAGTTGGATAACAAGAAAATAAAAATGCTCATCACTAGAGCAAAATGTAATGAAGTATTCCCAGTACTATTCTACCTACATGCAACAAAGCCAGCATTCAGAACTTAATGCCATTACTCCCCAGCATATGGCAGGCTCATTTCTCCTGCTAAACTAATCTTAAGCTTCTGCATGGCATAAATGACTTCTTCCTGTGTAATTTCATATCCTATTTTTATGAGAGCTTATTCTGTTCCACTACTTAAACCTTTGATAGACCCCATCCCTTATAAAGTCTCAGCGGTTTCTGCAGTTGCCCATCTGTTAACTTTTCCCAGCCTTTCCCCTCAACTTGAAGTTTATGCTTTCCTTCCCACCCCCACAGAAATGGCCATGCTCACCAAATCTCTGGTCACCAAATAGTCATCTGCCTGACATGTAATGCTACATATCCACTAATCACGTGTACGTTGTCAGCTGCATTTCTTCATAACACCATGTGTTACTATCTTGTTTATTTGGAGTTGACATTCTCTTACAATATCACTTAACTCACTCATCTGATGAACCCTTTCCTAAGGTCTCTGTTCACTTAGGGCTGAGCAGAAAGTAGGGCTCTCACCACTTGATTGCATACTTTTGCTCTTACCTAACTGATAAGAGAGAAGATAATCTAATTTTTACAGTTTAACAACCTATTTTATTTAAATCAATATATTCAAAATATTGTAAGTTTAACATGGGACTACTTCACAAAATTATAGAGTATTTTCCTTTTCCTTTTTTCTTTTCTTTCTAAGTGTTTGAAATCCAATGTTCATTACACTTCAAACAAGGGCCAATATCCAGAATTTACAAAGCACTGCAGACATTAAATACCAAGGAAATAAAACAGCCAATCAACAAATGGGCAAATGTACTGAGTAGACAGTTAAAAGAAAGAAACACAAATGGCCAATAATTATTTTAAAGAGTGTTTAGTATCCCTAGCCATCAGGGAAATGAATATTAGAACTACTTTGAGATAGCACCTCACCCCAGTCAGAATGGCTACTGTGAGGAAGGTTGACAAAAACTGTAGCGGATATGGTGAGAAAGGAGCCCTTATTCACTGTTGATGAGGGTTCAAATTGATACAGCCATTGTGGAAATCAGTTTGGAGATTTATTAAAATATTTAAATAGAACTACCATATGCCCTATTTCACTCTTGGTCATATACCCAGAGAACTCCATAGCCTACCATAGAGATATTTGTGCCCACACATTTGTTGCTGCTTTATTTACAACAGCAAAGAAGTGGAATGAAACTAGTTGTCTATCAAAAGATGAATAGATAATGAAAATTTTGTATATATAAAAAATGGAATACTATTTAGCTCCAAATGGAAAAAANTTGCAGGAAAATGCATGAACTTAGAATGTATAATATTAAGTGAGGTCACACAGTTTCAGAAAGAAACCTACATGTTCTAATGTGCAGAATCTAACCAGTGTGTNTATGTGTGTGTGTGTGTGTGTTTATGTGTGTGTATAACAAATGTACATGTGGCTACAATATAACATGAAAAAGAAAACAAGGCTAAATATAAGGGGACAAGGAAGGACTTAATGTAGGTAATAGATATGAATTATAGAAGAGAATATAAAGTTAATTGTTTTTCTGGCTCTAATTCTTTTTTGTTGTTGTTGTTTTGTTTTTTGTTTTTTCAAGACAGGGTTTCTCTGTGTAGCTTTGTGCCTTTCCTGGAACTCACTTGGTAGCCCAGGCTGGCCTCGAACTCACAGAGATCTGCCTGCCTCTGCCTCCCGAGTGCCTGTCTCTTATACACATCTAGATGTGTATAAGAGACAGCTGCCCGGCCTGGTTCTGATTCTGTTATAGATTTTGTTTTGTTTTTGTTTTGGGTGATGGATAAGGGCATGAAATACTGAAAGTGAAATTGAATCCATAGCTCCACCACTTCTATTCCAAATGCCTGTTTTAACTGTATAGAAATTCATAGAGTTTATAGACTTTGGTTCTGGTTATTTTTAATGTGAGATGTTCTTATTTATTTGTAAGTCTTTTTTATAATGAAGTTTATAAATTTTTTTTAAAAAATGTCTATTTTGCACATAAGAAATTCAGACCAGCCATATTTCATAGACTTAAAGGCCACATGTGGTGAGTGACTATTTGTTTACCAGTCAATACAGTCACAGTTCTGGACAATAGATTACTAGGCATTCACGGAAGAGACGACTGTAATTCAGAAGAAACATTGCCTACTTCAGTTCACAACAGATAATTTAGTAAGTTACAATCAGTGCCTTCTCTCCCTTCCTGAGTCTTTTGAGGTTAATCTGAATTCTTCTCTTTCTTGTCTGTGACCTTGTGCAAGTCACTGANTTAGGTTTCTCCATTAGGGAAATAGAGAAATATCACATTTTCAACCCCCATCTTCTCCCGGTAGATTGTAAGGTCCCTGAAGCCAGCAGCTTGTCTTGCTCACCAGGACTTACCTGGCATTTGGCAGAGGGCCAAGGAGGGCAGCGATGAGCAGATCTGAACAGCACTGCTAGAGGAGCAGACAGACATAAACCTGAGTGCTATGCACAAAGTAACTGGTGTTTCATGTGAGGATCTGGTTTTCCTGGGAGAAAATTGTGTCTGAAGTGATGAATCTCAGACTGATTGGTCTGAGGCAAATGGGTAAATAGATTGGGGAACCAGGTAAAGACTTGAAAAAAAAAGTCAATTCCGTTTTTAAAGACCCTAAGGCAAGCCGGGTGTATTGGTGTGTGTCTTTAATCCCAGCTCTTGGGAGAGACAGAGGCAGGCAGATCTACCGAGTGAGTTCCAGGACAGCCAGGACTACACAGAAAAACCCTGTCTCCAAAAACCAAAAAATAAAGACCCCAAGGTTAGGGGTGTGAGTGGAGGGATTGATGGAGGCGGGGATGGGGGATGGTATAGAAGAGGTTCCTGAAGTAGGCCTACCCTGATAGACCATGCATTCTATGGGAAGCATACTACAGACCAAAATTAGCATACAGGCAATGCATAAGGGGTGCTTAAGCCATCTAGAAGAAACAGAATTGACAGAGAAAAGCTGGACTGTAGCGGGTCTCTGTGAAGGCCTCTGCTAATTGGGGTCTCTGAAACTCAGTGGCTCTTCCAGTTGTACAAGTTGAGGTGAAGAGACCAGGTCTTCATTGCATGTAAGCTGTCCAAGAATGAGATTTGCTCTTGGGCAAGGACACGGGTCAGAAGATGCAATTCCTTAAAATGTCCATGCGTTCATTAAAAAGAAGGCAGAATTGTCTGCTGCAAGGAAAGCAGGAGCTAGTGTTGTGGGAGACATTGGCGTTGATCTCAGAATCAAGACTGTTGAGTGCTTAGCCCTAAATGGGACATTCATGTCATCCTCTCCAAGGTTCAGAGAACATTGTAGTAGAGGAGAGAAATGACTAGGAGGGCTAGAGGATAGAAAGGGATGCTATGAGACATTGTCTGTTGCATGTGACATGACTATTGCACTCATGAACTCACAAGCAGCTGTGGACACCTGTACAAAAGCCCATGGGCATTCTATTGTGGATGGGGAGAGATCTCAGGACTCCCACCTCTCTCTGAGTGCTATGGACAGTGGCTCCTGGGAAGAGGTAGTCATATTCCTCAGTAGTGTAGCCACTGGTAAATTGCCCTTGCTTAAATACATAANCCCCACCCATGCTCATGAAAGTAACCCTAATTAAACTCGGAGGGTCACATATCAAAGAAAAGAACAAAAGGAAGGAAGACTTGGGAAGAAGGGGCTTGATGGGAGGGGAAGGGAATAAGGACAATGTGCAGAACCATGTTTAAAGAACATATGTAAATGAAGTTGTGAAAGAATGAAGAAAATAAATCCTCCAAGAGAACAAGGAAGCGATATGATTAAGGAAACGCAATGGACTGCCAAGAACACAAAGGGCTTGTTTTAGGTTGGAACGCATGAGTCCAGGCCCTCTACCAGGTTGCTAGCAATGCCTTGTGCTAATACA
>LZPO01008238.1:60105-86263 GCA_001675575.1 Neotoma lepida | reverse complement strand
TAGGCATGTGCTACCAAAGCAAGTTCATGATGTGCTGGGGATCAAACCCAGAGCTTTGCTGAGTAAGCACTCTACCAGCTGAGCTCATTCCCAGCCCTGCTTTGTTCAGTATGAGAAAGAGGAAAGATCAGCACGGAGATACCATGGGGCCGCAAAGCAGAGCCACCTCCCACTCTCTGGCTTGCTTCCTCTGTTAACCCAGGCTGCACGTGGCTGTCTTCCTGCCCTGTCACCCCAGAGCTGTTGGAGTTAATATTTCCTATNCACCTTGAAGTTCCTGCCTTCCATTCCTTCTGTGATTATTACAGAAAGGAAGCCAGCTCTGGGCTGTGGCTGAGGTGATTATAATTGCAGAGGCATTTAGTGGACTGTGGGGTAGTGCCTGAGTGACAACTTTCATTGGTCACTGCCAAGGTTTTGTTTTCCTTTTATTTACCTTAACAAACAAAACAAAAAAACAACTTGCAGAGTTTTCATACTTCTTTAGAACAGTTATCAAAGGGAAGTATGTTTCTAGTGAGGAATAGGAAACAGCTTGGGAAGCCTTTGTGGGTTAAGCTCCGAGGATGGTATCCCAGTAGGAAGGAGGAGAAAGTCTGCACAGCCCAAGCTGGATTTCCCTGTGGTGACTGTAAAAGCACCTCAGAGTCCTGAGACCCTCTGATGACTTCAGGCCACCAGAGAGGCCAGCCCTGGGCAGTGTGTACCTCCAATGGGGCGTGAAACACTGTGTCTCCAGGCTTTTGTTCAATATGCAGACCAGCTTGGGCAGGAAATTCACTGGAGATGGTTCTGAATTGGAGACTACAAAGTTATGAATGGCCCGTCTGCTCACAGGCCAAAGCCGTTGAATCCCTCGTATCCTCTAACCTCATTTCTAGATGCTTCAATGCTCTGGGGGGTCGGGGGGAGTGTTTCAGATCTTATTAGGTATTGTTTTCAGAAGGAGTAATCAAGGGGAAGACCCAGATAAAGCATTTCTTTATTGAATTCCAGTTTTGGCCATTCATTACTAGTGAAGCGTTGGTTAAAATGCATGATACCTGCTAGTCTAAAAAATCCATTAAAAGAAAAGAAGATAGAGATTATTGTTTGCCGAAAGCTGACAATAATATATCCAGAAAGGAACTGGTCTCTCCAAGGGGCGGAACACACTCCTGGCTGTTTCTGAGACAGTGTGCATCACCTGGCCTCTGGTACTGGAGAACACCAGCTGGCCTCAGCTTTCCAACACTACTNTCTGATTTGCATATGCATAACTAGCTTCTGAGTCCTTTTGATGAGCAAACTGAAGACTGGAAGTTATTCCACCTGCTCAAGATCATACTGGGNGGAGGTGAATTTATTATTAACTGATGCTCAAATGTCAAGGCCATCACTTGCCCTGGTCCCTGTGAGTGCTGGGAGTCNCAGGGTGTGGAAAGGGAACCAGACTGCAATCCTTGAGAGGGTCTAGCTAAGCATTTCTGGTAAGTTGCCTAAAGAAATCTCTGAAAAGGAGATCTTAAATCTTGGTGTCTCCAGATGTGTGTTTTGATTTCCCTTGCCATTGAAAAGCAATAGTCAATCCTACTTCACTTTTGTATTCTTGAAAGGGAGCTCCCACACTGTAATAATGTTGGGCCCCACAAAACCCTCCCATGTATGAAGCAAGCTACAGAGATGGGTTTGAATTTGGGTCTTCTGATTCAGAAACCTAACTAACTTGACAGACTTTGTAAAAGAAGAAAAGTATAAATAGGACATTTTGTTGAAAGTGAAGTGTAGGAATTACAACAAAAGTCTGTAGCCAGTCAGACATAAAAAGGGAACATTTTCAAGCTGAGAGCAGTATGTTAGAATTTCTGGATTAGTGATTGTTCTGCCTTTCNTCTACAGAAATGCTGAATTACTTTAATAGTATAGACAAGCTTGGAGATACCGATTACTTACATTTAAAATTTTTACCATCATAACAAATTCCAATGCTAATTTTAAAGCTTTAAATGATTATAAAACAAATTCCAATAAACCTTGTGAACTTCAGATATCTTTTAGATTCATATTATCTTGGTCAAAACAATCAGATAGACTTTATTTCCAAATACCACTGGTTTCAATTATTTTCAACATGTCTCTGACAGCTATCCATAGTTGTTTTTTCTTTTAGAGAGTAGAGCTAATGTCATCTACCCTTCTTCCACATCATGCTCTCTTTGCATATGAAGGAAACNGTGAAATTGGAGGAGGAGTAGAAAAAGCCAGGAAACTCATCCTTGATCTGACATCAGCCCAAGTTGGTCAACTTAACTCCTGGGATGCCAGCCTTTCCTTTTATAAAAAGGAAACAGACAAGTTTTGGAATTAGGATGAAATGAAATAATGATACCTATAAACTATGGACTTGTGCACAGAAGTGAAGCGTTCTTATTGGCCAAATGGATTAATTCATCAAGAAAACAAGTTATTGTAAACAGCCAACTCAAATTCTTTGAACAGGTGGTCTAATTAGTATTGACAAGGATGATTAAGAGTACAGGAAAACATATGTGTTTTGTTTACANCTGTTATTCAAGCACATATACTGTGCCTCAGATGTAGCAGGTGTTCAGTGGATAATTGTAGAATAATGTATACATGAATATATGCAATATCTATCAAGATTCAGCTCTACTCCAATACTGGGTTCTGACAGTAAGGTAATTTTGATCAGTAGAGATGGTGGGTGGAATTTCATCTTAGCCAGCAAGAATGGGTAAAAACTAGAAAATGGAAAATTAAAGGCACACTTAGAATGACAAGTGGCCAACTTTGCCTTGAAGAAGCAATACTATGAACATGTCCATGGGAGACAGACCCTAAAGGGTCTTTAAAATTCTANTAAGAGGTTGAACTTTTATCCAAAAAGCACACAGGAACCTATATGGCTTTCATCATGATACAAAAATTATTTTTAAGAACTAGAGCATATGTATCAATGCAAGGAGTGTGAGTGATTACTTCAACTGAAAAGCAGACAAGTTGATCCTGGCCACAGAGAGACAAGCCATGGAGGAATGCCATCATTCAGGACCCTTTGCTCCAAAGTAACGTGACTAACAGTTANAGATGTTTTCCATTCAATTAGGCATGAAGAGTCACTGAGTATCTCCATGGATAGCTATCACAGAAGCTAATGAGAACGCTGGAACTCAGTGTTTAAAGCTTCCCCTAAAAGAAAGACATACACATGAACACTTGATTAAAAACTCGTGGCAAAGGGATACAGTCAAGAGTATGTAGGAGGTTGGATGATATGGCTGAAAAAAAAAAGGAAAAAGTTGGGCAGATAGGAAAGCAGGGCACTAGGAAGAGTTTGGGAGAGGTTGGATACGGTTTCAAAAAACAAAAAAATGCTCCTTGCTTGAAATTCTCAAAGAACTGAATTTTTAAAAAGGAAAAGGGAGTTTGAGTGAGGATGTAATCTTATTCAAGGAAAGTTGATGGTTGATGGGTATAATTTAAATATATCTTTTAGTTATAAAGATACTAACATTCATGACTGAGGCATGCAGGTCATACCCAAGGTCACATAGATCTAAAGTGACATATCAAAAAATACAGTGTAAAACTTGTATCTCTTGATATAAAGTCTGTTGTAGTTTTTTCTTTTTAAAATTTTATTAGCAAAATATTGATTATGCATAATGGGGGAGACACAGAGGAAGGGAGAGGGAAGAGCAAGGGAGGGAGTACAGGGAGGGACAGCTAAAACTAAGGGGTCACATGGAAATCTAATACAGTAGAGGCCTCCTGAAATATATACATATATGAAAGAAACCTAAACAGAATCACCAAATAACAGGGGAGACAAAGCCCCAACTAGACATCTGTCACCACCAAATGAAACCTCCAGTTGTGGGAATGAGTACATCCCATCATGCTGTTGGCCAGAGGGGTCCCAGGGAACTCCCAAACAACCCAGGCTATTGCGAAAACTATTGGTTGCTCTCCACAAACATGGTAAGGCCTGATTGCCAAAGACAACATCTACATATCTCATTGAACGTGGAAGTTGAGATTGTGTCTAACCAGAGCCTTTACTCCTACTGACTAATGTTCACTGTACCGAAAGGTACCCTCCATGCTACCAGAGGAGAAAAGTAAACACCAACCCACCTACAAACCCTGCGATCTACTATGGAGTCCTACCTGGAGGATACACAAGTACAATAGTGGCACAGAAGTTGTGGAAGTAACCAACTATTATCTGATTGGATTTAAGGACCACTTTATGAGATGGAACGCTTGCCCAACACTGCTTGAGTGGCCAAGAATCTGAGACTAGATGGGCCATAGACTTAGGGGAAAACAAATTATTACTGTTCTGCTAAAGGAACATAGTAATACAGTGACTCCTAAGGACATTTGGCTATAATCAGAGATCAGTCTTTTGTTCAGCCATCATCAGGGAAACTTCCTCCTGCAGTAGATTGGAACAAATAGACTCAAAATTGGGCAATGTGTAGAGAGTGAGAGACCACAGAGGAAAACTTACTTTTCTCCAATGGACTCTATCTTAGTTATGGTTACTATTGCTATGATGAAATACCATAACCAAAAGGAAGTTGGGGAGGAAAGTGTGTATCTGGCTTACACTTCCATATCATTGTTCATTATCTAAGCAATCAGGACAGGAACTCAAACAGAGCCCAAACCTGGAGACAGAACCTTATGCAGAAGCATGGAGGGGTGCTGCTTTCTGGCTTGCTCCTCCTGCCTTGCTCAGCCTGCTTTCTTACAGAACCCACGACCACCTGCCCGGGGTGGCCCCACCCACGATAGACTGGGCCCTCCCCAATCAATCACTAGTTGAGAAAATTCCCTACAGGCCTGCCTCTAGTCTGATCTTATTGAGGCATTTTCTCAGTTGAGGCTCCCCCCTCTCTAGTCACTCTAACTTGTGTCAAGTTGACATAAAACCATCCAGCACAGACTAAACCATGCTTAAGGGCAGGCCCCATGCCCAACAGTAGATGGCCAACACAAAATGAACTCAATGGTATTTTTGGAGGTTTGTTTTTTTTTTTGGTCTCATAATAATATGCTTTGTCTAGGCTTATTTATTTGTTTACCTTACAGATCTTTCGCTTATATATTATGGGTTCCAATTTTGTTTTTATGGAATTTTGGGGCAAGTGTGCAAATTGGGTGTGTCTCTGAGTCTGTACATCTTTCTTGTACTTTTTCTTTGTCTCTTTTGTTTCTTTATTTTGTTCTATTCTGGTTTGTTTGCTTTTATATCATCATCACCATCATCATCATCACCACCATCATCATCATCACCATCATCATCATCACCATCATCATCATCATCATCACCATCATCATCATCACCACCATCATTATCATCATCATCATTATCATCATCATTATCATCATCATCATCATCATCATCATCATCATCATCATCATTATTAGATTCCTGTTTTCTTTTTTGGTTTTTCGAGACAGGGTTTCTCTGTGTAGCTTTGGAGCCTGTCCTGGAACTCACTCTGTAGACCAGGCTGGCCTCAAACTCACAGAGATCCGCCTGCCTCTGCCTCCCGAGTGCTGGGATTAAAGGTGTGTGCCACCAATGCCTATTTTCTAATGAGAGAAAGAAAGAGTATGGTGGGGAATCTGGGAGGAGTTGGAGGAGGGGAAACCTTAATCAGAATATATTGTATTAAAATCTGTTTTCAATAAAAAATAAAATAAAAATTGTATTCACGTATATTGACTATGCATATTGGGATTTATCATGGCATTTTCATGCATACATATAATGCATTTTTATCATCATTATCCCTGTTACCCTCTCCTGTTCTTTTTCATTGATCCNATTCCTCTTCCCAATGTTTCATTAAGGTCGCTGTGAAAGAGAAGGAGGTTGGTGTTTTAAGATCTGGAATATTCCTATGGAACACAGCCGTGGTGGGGGCCAAGGGAACACAGGGCCTATCGCACTCCCAGCAGCTGCACAGATTTTCTTCTTATAATCCAGAGAAAATGGCTTTAAATGACAAGGCGGGATGTCTAAGTAAAAACCACAAGGCTAGAGAAGGGGATGTAATGTTGGTGTTGGGATAGGAGGAGCCATGGGGCAGCACCGCTCTGGGCCGTCAATTAAATCATCAGATGTCAGCTATCAACTTTCACCTGCTGTGTAAGGAGAACCATCTCCTTGTTTATGATTATGTTCCCTCCTTTCATAAAAATATAAGGCGGAGCACGTCCTGGGGAGAGCTATCAAAGCCACATCACGCTCAAGAACGTGGCTATTGTGTAATTCCTGTTTATTTTCCTGAAACTGATGTAAGTTATTCAACAATAAAGTGCTGAGAAAAAAAGAGTTAGGACATACATGTTTTGGATGGAGTTATAGGTACTAAGCAATTCATTTCATAAAAATCTACTGATATGCCTTATTTTAATTTCATGAATAAAATTAGTACAAACCCTGTGGAGTTGTGGTACAACTGTAAATTTACTGAAAATTGTTAAACACTTNAAACTAATGAACTTTATAGAATAAAAATTATATTTCAATAGCATTATTAAAATAATTTAATTGTTTGAACTAGCTCAGTAGCCCAGTAGCAGAGCGCTTGCCTAGCATAGAAAAGAACCTGGGTTTACGTCCTGGTTTAGATCCTCAGCCGCCAAACTCTCCTCTTTCTCTTGCTCTTCCTCTTTCTTCTCCTCTTAGTGTTGTTTGGTATATATATAGCTAATAAAATTGTAACAGAAGAAAATAAAAGCCAAAAAAACAGTTAAGATACACAATTCATAGCCAGCCATGGTGGCTCACATCTCCAATTCTAACTCTTATGGACCAGAGACAGGANCATTGCTGTGAATTCAAAGCCAGACTGGGTTACACCTTGAGTTCCAGGTCAGTCTGGGCTACAGACTGAGAACCCAACTCAAAATGGAAACAAGAACGTATAACTCAACTTCCTCTCATGTGTAATATCGCAGAGCTGTGGAGAGAGAGCTAAAATCAAGAGCAGCAAAGACTGTTGGGAATATTTGGACCAATGTGACTACCCCGACCCCATTCAGTACACAGCCCACTGACAATTCCATCGGGGTGCTGAGGTACCTATGAGGAGCCGTTTTCATGGAAGAATGACTCAGAAGGTCCTGGTTAATGTGAGAATAATTATAATTGAAGTAAACACATAATTTATCATCCAAAATGGGTACAGACTAGAGCTCAAAATGTAGTTTTATTAATAACAATGTTGGAACAACAAACATAAACAGATAATACGTGTAAGTCTCTCTAATTCTAAATTGTGTCTAATAATAAAGCAGTTAGTTTACAACTTTTGGCTAATAAGCAGGATTTGTAACCAGAAATGTAGCCTCATGGCAGGACACTTGCCTGGCACTCATGAGGCCTCAAATTCTGATCTTGGCACTACAAAACCCCAGACCTGTTTGACTTCCTCAGTTCCGAAAACAGAGAGTTGTGCAGCCCCCTCCTTTCAACCCCTCTGCATGCAACACAGATTAAGTCTTGAAATCAGAACAAGTTTCAGGCAGGGGTGGGGAAGCTATTNCCAGTAAGGAGGTGATAGGCATCAGGACTCAGAGCTCTGCTTTCAGAATCATGCTGGNGTGCAGCCTTGCCTCCACCAGCACATGCAAGCTTGGTGGAGGTCCCGTAGGGTTCCAAGAGGAAAACTTCCAGAGGTGCCCACTGACTTGTGAAATGTGTGATGTCCACAGAACCAAGCAGTCCCTTGTGTGGCTGTACAAGCCTACCCNCCTGGAATCCCCTCTCCTGGTTCAGGGGATGGTTCTTATACTTACTCTTCCAATCCATATTGTAAACTTGCAGTCAGAAAAACCTCACTCCTATCCCCTACGCCACCCACCAAACTCCCTGGGTCATGCCCATCTTTGCTCTGCTTTCTCTTCCTGACAAGGGTGGGCTTCCTGGTTCAAGCTACCTGTGAGCCATGCCACCCCTCCTGCTCATTGTAGCGTCCTTGCTCTCCAGCATCATGTCCCCTGCTCTCTCCACTTGGTCATTTCATTATACCCCAACTCCCACTTCTCTGTCGCTCTTCACAACCAATGCCCTCTCTGTGTGGAGTTCCCTTCATCTTTGACTGCTTCCTTGTAGGGGTCCCCAACTCCGCCCACTTCTTCCTTTACCCGCCTGGCCTCTGGGCTCCCTGTTTTCTGCTTGCTCTTCTCTTGGTCACCGTCACTTGGCTTTATCTTGTCTCTTTCTCCTTCTATGTCTAACTTGTAAACACCAGAGTCCCTAGGCTTCTTCCTGGGCTCTCTTCTCCTTTCCACACAGAAAAGGGAATCAATGACATGTGTATTCACAAGTGAATTATCAGTTCCCACAGGTGATGTCATCCAGTCCATGACTTTATGTGACATCTACACAAAAAAAAATTCAATAGGCCCTAGAGTTTATTCCTTAAATTTTTCCTTAAATTTAATTATAGAAATATAAAAAAGTCATGAAATATAGATAACCAAAGCCAGAGAGANCAAACCAGACCCAAGTTCACTATCTAGAAACAATCACTGTGAGATTCTTGATGTTAGACTTTTTGTAAATCACACATATACACAGGTATNTGTATAGAAATCCTGCACATGTTAATACAAATACTTTCATTTTGTAGTCATGTGCCATTGTGCATATCCTTTGATACCAACACTCCTCTGGCGTCAACTTTGATCACATAGACTCTATTTTACAGCAATAATTGCTCCACGTTTATGGGACCCAAACTATTTCTCCCTCATTTCCTTGTCTCACACTCTTTCTTCCCACCCCTTTCTATTTTAGGGATAGAATTCAGGGTGTGACGAATAAACTAGGTGGGTGCTCTATCACTGATGGGCCCCTAACCCAACCCAGCCCTTATCTATCTATCTATCTATCTATCTATCTATCTATCTATCTATCATCTATCTATCTGTCTGTCTGTCTGTCTATCTATCTATCTATCTATCATCTATCTATCTGTCTATCTATCTATCTATCTATCTATCTATCTATCTATCTATCTATGCATGCTTTTGGTTTTTGAAGCAAGTTCTCCCCTGCAGTCCAGACTGGCCTGGAACTCACTATGCAACCCAAGATGGTCTCAAACTACTGGTAAGCCTCTTCCCTCAGCTTCCAAATGCTTGGATTTCAGGCAAGAACTACCACACTGGGTTCCCTCATTCTTAGTTTTTATTGTGTTTCCAAAGTTTTGCTACTACACACAAAAGGTAGTGTTGCGCACACTTTGCAGCACTCGGTAGATCATTGTGTGTTCTATGCCGGGAAATTCCTAGATTGAACTGCTGAGCCAGAGGCGCGCACATTAGAGTGCCAATGCTAGATAGAGAAGGTCCTAGGGCGCCTAAATCGCCAGTCACTTGCTGAAGGCCAGTCGAACAAAAGACATCCGTGCTCAGGCCTGAGGCCGACCAGCTGTCTACAGTGCCGCCAAGGAGCGGGGCGGGGCCCAAGGTCTTTGTCTGCTTGGCCCGGTGCTCCCAGCCGGCGCACGCCTGCCAGAAGGGTGTCGCGTCCGCCCAGCGCGAGGCGGC
Organism: Neotoma lepida; assembly: GCA_001675575.1. Lineage (NCBI taxonomy): Eukaryota > Metazoa > Chordata > Mammalia > Rodentia > Cricetidae > Neotoma > Neotoma lepida. Next base: position 76,684 of record LZPO01008238.1, on the reverse strand, counting down.
TGTGGCCCGTGTTGCACAAATGCGCAGCCCGCCCAGCGCAGCGGCCGCCAGCCTTTGTGATTGCCAGACACCAGATGGGGCGGAATTAGGGATGGCACCCGTGGGTCAGATGGCAGGTGTCCCCGAGGATCCGCTGCTGCTGCTACAGGCATTTTGGCGGGAAGAGAAAATTAAAAATGAATAAAGAAGTAACAGAACTGTTTTCCCTGTGACAGGCCCTTTGGACTAATGTCTTTTTGACTTTGTGTATGCTTGCGGGGAGGAGTTGTGGCTCAGGAACAGCCTCTTCCCTTCTGAGATAAAAGCTATTTGCCTGTGCGATCTGGGCCAGCGACTGCAGGGGTAGGGGTAAGGGGGGCAGGTGGGTGTGTCCATCTGGCCTTTGAGGGCAGAGACCAGGGCAATGTTTGCACTCCAGCGAGCACCGGCTGGTCCCACCGGCCATTGTTAAGACGCTGAATGCAAGTGTGTCAGGGATGATGAATTATGGATTCACGCTGAGTCCAGAGCCCCCACAAGCTCCGAGAGTTTGGGCATGAGCAGACAGGCAGTATTCTGGCGAGAAGGGAGAGACACTGAGATCTGCAAGTTTTTCCCCAAGTACATCTGGACCAGAGTTTTTGGCCAGAACAAGACTTGTCAGGAAGAGGAGATGGGCATCTCCNATACGGGCTTATGGTATGGCTGGAGAGGTGTGTAGGGGCCAGGAAAACGCTGCTGTCTGTAGCCATGTACTTTGATTCTAGTGAATTTGACTTACCCGGGGCCTGGAGCAGACCACGGTTTAGACAGAGTGAGCAATGACCATTGGATTTGAACAGAACCGTCAGCTCTAGAATACACCTGCCCTGGGGCAGAAGAAGCTCCTTTTCTTTTATGAACCCCATCTCACTGACTTGCCCTCATCAGCTGAGTGTGCCCTCTAAAAGGCCCATTATATATGCAAAGATGATCTGGTCACTATAGCATGCCTCATCCTCCCCCTCAGCCTCTCTCCCACATCCTGCTGGTGATGTGTTTATTGTTATTGGAGAGTAGCAGCCAGTTCAGGTGATACAGGTTTTGGTACTCAGCACCAAATCACTACTGGTGCATGANACCTGGGAGAGAGGGGCAGTTACCANGAGAGAGAGGACTAGGAAACCAAGGTCAGTGCCCAGCAGTGGGTTCCTATTCTGAAGCTAGCTAAGAGAGACTGTCCACCAGGGGACCTGAAAAGCCCGGTTCTGCCATATCTATCCACAGTTAGCCTTCTTGGCTCCTGCCTGCCCTTCNAACTGTGATTCTGAGACACTATCCCAGATAACAAGCTCCGGTATCTATGTGTGTTTGGGTGGCATCAGTGGTCTTCTAAAATGGCAAAATCTGGTCATGGTGGCTCCCAGCACTTGGAAGGCTCAGGTAGAAGGGTGGCTGTGAGCTTGGGGCTAGCCTGGGCCTCAGAGTGAGACTGCCTCAAAACCAAACATACAAACCCCCAAACAAACTGAAGAGTGAAATCTGTGTGAGATGAGACACAACCATGTCACAGAGGTGTGTTGGGAGTTTGGAGAACGGTCTTCTGCACACATGATCCCACATTCACTGCTACACACGGCCATGGATAAGTCTTTAGTTCCCTGATACTCTGTTCCTCCTCCTTCTCCCTCTCCCCCTCTTCATCCCCATCCTCCATTTGAGNTACCTCTGTCTCTTTATTGGCAATCAGAAAGGGGTCGGTCATACCCAAAGCCCAGGATGGAAGAAGGTCTGTAAAGATCATGGCAGCATGGATAAAGAGATGACCGTACGATGATGACCATGGCCTTCCCAGGACTTATGGTGGCCTCTTCTCAGAAGACTGGCCACTCTCCTCTGTTTTCCCCTCCTGAAATAGGCAACCATTTTTTTAATCCCTCAGAATACTGATATCCTTAGGTTATCTTTCCCACTCACATTTACTTCTCCAACTCTGAGAGAGTCAGTAGGAGCCACTCACCAAAGGTAGTCACTCCACAGGTAGTCACTCACCACAGGTAGTCAGTCACCACAGGTAGTCAGTCACCACAGGTAGTCAATCACCACAGGTAGTCACTCACCACTCATCGCTCGAAATGAGGCCGGTTTGAATGGAATGTTCTCTATGTGTAGAAAGCACACTATATCAGATTTCCAAGATTTAGTAAAAAAAAAGAAAAGTAAAACATCTTACATATATATTATATTGAAATGATCATATTTTATATATGTTTGGGCAAATTAAATCAATTTTCTCTTTCTTTTTNAAGAATGTGGCNTCTAAATAATTAAGCTTATGTATGTGAAATGCATTAGAAATAGATCCTACTATGAAAGTTAAAAAAATATCAACAACCTGTTTAATGTCCAGCACTCNTTCCCCCTGAGAAGGCTGGCTGGGGACAGTGGCAGGGTGAGGTGGAGGCAAGAGGGCAGTGACAGAATGCTCTTATCTGTCTTTGCCTTGCTCTTGAGAAGCCCAGTCCTTCTGGCTTCAGTGTTTTCTGGGGAGCCACAGAAAGGCTCTGAGCTCAGGCTAGCCAAAACTGTTTTGAAATGGAAGTTCTAGCTCCGCCCCTTTTCTTTTTAGCACAGGCTAGCCCAGAAAGCCCAGATCAAAAGGCGGATCTGACATATGTTGTTCTTGTTTTGAGCAACAAAAACAATTAGGCTCTTACTGCAGAGTCTGAGGTGGCCTCAGCTTCACCATCCTCCTGTCTCAGTGTCCTGGGTACTGGGATTACAGGGTACACCACCGCTCCTGGCTCTGTCAATGACTTCTAATTTGAATGATTAGGTAATTGAGTCTAATTGTCACCTTATTTAACTGGCATCTTGTCTCTCCTTATTAATTGACATCAAAGCACAATAAGGCTAAAGCCTTGAAGGGCATTTGGCAGGGGGAGATCTGAGGCCATGTGGAGAAGGAGGTGTTCTTTCTTCTCTTTCTGAGCAGAGGTAAGCCTCTGCTTCCCTCACCAGGAAGGACCTATGTCCCACATATGGTGATTCTCTGTAGGATTTAGGAAAAAGGAAAGATATCTCCTCACCTCCACTGGGAAGCAACTGAACGTGTCTCACTTCATTCCCATCCAGGACGTGATTTCACACCAATCCCTTTGTACTTTGGTGTAGGCCAAGTGGAATAAGTGGCATTTTCTTTATTTAAAACTCTCTTCTACACAGTTGACGATCTCATTGTGTTTCTGTTTTTAGGAGTGAAATAGACACCCTGAACACTATTTGAGGTTTAGGAAGGGGCTAGGGCACCCAGATTGTATCACAGGTGGTCCTAGGTGCTACCTGCTCTGGCACTCTGGGTAAGTCCATATCTAGCTGGCCACTCCTAGAATTGGCCACAGCCTTGCAGGTACGGGTGACGAAGAAACTCCCACTTGCAAGGTTGGGAGGATGTCAGACGTTCTCTTCCAGCTTCATATTTGATATATGTTTTCACAAAGGTAATACTCTAAGCTTGACCTACTGCAATCAACAGGTCATTTGTGTTCTATTATTAAGCAAGCTAGCAGAACAGCTCCTTGTACATACAGTTCTATCCAGACGCCAAGTTCTGTGACTGACATTGGATAACAAACACATTCCCTGTTGAGCCATCTTCCCAGATCCACAAGCAGATTCCCTCAGCTCCTTAGAGAAATTATTCATCTTTCCATTCCTCAATGTTTTGGTACAAAAATGCCCTTTTGAGTTTAATTATTTTGTGGTTCTGTAGATAGAACTCAGGGTTTCACACATGCCAGGCAAGTGCTCTTCTGCTGAATTACATCCCCAGCCCCACACACCATAAAAAAATGCTCTGAGGGGCTGGAGAGATGGCTCAGAGGTTAAGAGTGCCTGTAGCTCTTGCAGAGGACCCAAGTTCAATTTCCAACACTCATATCAGGCAGCTCTAGGGGATCCAGCACCTTCTTCTGGGTTCCATGTGTACCTGTATATACATAGCACACACACTCACAAACATACATACTTAAAAGTGTAAATAAAAATAGTTTAAAAAAAATGCCCTAGACCAGTGCTTCTCAACCTGTGGGTCACAACCCCTTTCACAGGGGTTACATATCAGATATTTATATTATGACTCATGAAAGTATCAAAATTATAGTTATAAAGTAGCAACAAAAATAATTTTATGGTTGGGAGGTCACCAAATATGAGGGACTGCATAAAGAAAGTTGCTGCATAAAGAAAGTTGAGAACCACTGAACTAGACTCTTCCACTTCCAATTTTCACCACCCAGTCAAGGCTTAGTTGCTTTGCTTCGTTCATGAAGCCTACCAGGATCTCCTGAGCCAGGACTCTGGTATCTGAACATCTTTCTCCTTAGTTTTGTNTTTCCCTTTTGCTGTTATTCCCTTTCTCTCTGTTCTTCCAATAATCTCTGCATGCACTCAATGATGTCTTTAGGTGCCTTGGAATATTAGCAGCTGCTATCTAGTTATTGCTTGGTGGACATGTGCACTGGAGTTGGCACCTGACTTTGTATTCCAGTGCTCATGTGGCCAGGCAGCAGGGCAGCTGCCAGACAGGTGAAACAGAGATCTAAGCTGCCGTGCCTCGTGCCCACCTCAAAGCACAACCAGGAGTCATTTTCTAGCAAGAATCTGCTGGTGGATTGCCAGCCTGATCTGCGTCCTGGTGAGGACCAATTTTTCTCTTCTCTTTTCATCTTTGCAAACCACACACCTGCATCCTTCTTAGGGGGAATAATATAAGAATTAGAAACACAAGATGCACCAGAGGGAAAGAACTGCTAATTTTGAAAGACTATATGGTGGTTAAACTAATCTTACCATGTGAGTGATTTGGTTTTGACCACTTTCTGCTTACTTCTTTTTGTAAGGACTACATTTAAAATGAACATTAGCATCTCACCAGCTTAATACCAGCACACCTCCAGCTTGAATGTGAACACACATCACCAGAGGGTTCTTAGGAAAATGCAGATCCCAATTCAGTAGCTCTGGGCAGACACTAATTCTGCATTTCCAACAGGCTCTGGTTCCCTGGGTTATAACTCAAGAAGCAAAAACTTTAGGCAGTTTTTAAATTGTGTGCAGTTACTATGTTTTCCAAATAATTTTTCTCATTTTAAATTTCTATAGTATCTTGTCTGTGCTATTGTGGAGGCCCATGTTGCTGATTTCATCTTGTTGGGGCTATGCCACACCCTTGAAACACTCTTGAAATGGAAGCTGTTTTCTTCTTATTTTCTCTGTGTTCTTATAACCTTTAGGTTGCTAGAACGCAGGAGGTCTTGACAAATGTCTGTCCTCTGAGTGAAGTAATGGCCAAAACAAAACTGCAAGATTCTCCTCCAGAGAAGCCCTGTCCAGCAAAGGAGATCCCTTGCCCCCCACCCCCACCGCCTCCTCAGGAACTGACCTCCTGTCTAGGAGGTAGCCGTTTTTATTAGTAATTTGATTGGACCAAATGTCATTTTGGATGCTGTGAGTTTCTAGTCACACTTTGGAATGCGTCACCAGATGTAATATGCCATTTAGCATATGGCAGCCCACTCTACAAAGGGTCCTAGTATTATATGCTTCTGCAAGTTTCTCACTGTGAGCTTTGTATTCAAGGATAATTGGAGGACCCATGAAACACCCAGTTCAGTTTTGCTTACCTATTTCTTCATTCTTGGTCCTTTTTGGTTACTTTTCAACATCTTAAAAACACCTTGTTGCTCATGATAGACGTGACCTGCTGATAGTGGTTTTGAGTGCTCTCTTCTAGGGGAGATGTTCAGAGCATTCTGCTCTTCATGTGAGCTCCCCGTGACTCCCCACTGCCAATCACAGTAAAATACAAGGCTCAGCATCGCACTCTCAGCCTTACCTTCAGTGTTTCTACTATATACTCTTCTTGTTTTTTCAGAGAAAACTGATTTATTTTAGCCAACCAATATTCTTATTCTATTAAATGTACCATTCCCCTAAGAGCATGCTCNGGCCTCAGTGGTTTTGTTTCACCATTTTATCTAAAACTCTTTCCATTTTGTTACCAAGCAACCTCTTCCTCCTGGTACTTCACCATCNCAGCTTCTCCTGGGTGAATGAGCAAGTCAGTCCTCCTCTGTGGGCCTGCCTCAACTCATCTTGTGTCCCTGCATGCNTCACACTGTACTGTCACCAAAGCCTTATCTCTGTCCCATCTGCCTTTTTTCTGTCCTCAGCACCCAGAGGTGCTGTCCTTTCACTCCCAAAGAATGAAGCTGACAGCACTAGCTAAATGCTCTAGTCATGTCAATATTTTCCCCCTTCTTCTGACAACCCAGAAAGAATTCAGGTCAATTTGACACCAATTGTCAACTTTATGACTTCCCTAACGTTTTGTGATATTCTAGTTTCTTTTCTGTTGCTGTGATAAAATACCCTAACAAAAGCAATTCCTGGGAGAAATGGCTTATTCTGGCTCATAGTCCAAGGTACAGTCCATCCTGGTGGGGCAGTCAAAGCAGCAGATGCTCGAAGCGGCTGGTCACACTGCATCCACAGGCAAGAAACAGAACAATTGATGCTTGCTGGTGTTCAGCTGGATTCCTCCATTTTATACAGTCCAGGATCCTCTGCCCAGGAAATAGTCACATCCATAGTCTATCTAGCTGGGTCTTTTCACATCAACTAATGTCCTCAAGATAATCCCACAGACACAGAAAGAGGTGATTCTAGGTTCCATCAAGTTGATAGCTAACAATAATCATCAAAGTACTTTACAATTTCTCTGTGGACAAGTACTATATATACTCTGGGCCCACACTAGAGCCCTCGGCTAAAGGCTGAAGTTCTGGAGATCCAAGACCTGCTGTTGTGTTCTGACTGTGTGTGTGTCTCCTTAGTAGGATGGCAGGTTGCCAACAGTGCCTGAGTCATCCATTCCTGAGCTAAGATTTTAGACTCAATGGAATTCCCCTTTCTCCCGTTCCCGCCACGCTGACATGACTCAAGTGGAGGGCACAGTGAGTTGGGAGGTCACTTACTCCGAAGGTATGACATTGAGGGTGGGGCAAGATTTCTAAACCACAAGTAGCCAAATTATTTCCTTCCTCAAAGGGGTTATTANCAGTCATGTTCATGAAGCCAACAAGTGAAAGCATTTTTAAAAGGTTTCTGTTTTTTCTCTTCCCATTAGACACAAACTCAAGTGATGTCACCCTTGCTGGCTTGGTGCTTCAGAGACACTGCAGCTGTTAGGTTACTGACCATCCTGGATGAGAGCAGATGCAAACACACTCAATGTCTCTGTGACCTTGAGCAAGTGCTTGAGTCTCTCTAAGCCTCCAGTGTCTCACCTGAAATAGACCCGCTGGGAGGGTTCCATGAGAGTGTCTGCAATAGAAGAGACAGACACTCTGCAGTCTGTGAGGTTCTGCATCTGTTCTTCCCTCTGAAGTCATCTCTCACTGCAGAGCTGCTCGGGCAGTGACCAACTTAAACAGTTCTGGAAACAGACCGGCTGTAAGTGACAAGGACATAGTCAATAATGTATGGACTATTTAAGTAAGAGTCCCGTTTAGGATTCCGTTTTCTCTGCAGGAGAGCCTAGGCTATGGGAACATGCAGGGAAAGGGAAGTGGAGAAACTCACTAAGGATTTAGGGCCAATTGGCCACTAACATCTGGATNCCCCGAGGTTTCATTGTATCTGATACCTTCTAAAATGTTGTTCCCAAGTCTATCATAATCTCTGGGTGAGAAGCCTAGGAATACACCTCCGAACAAAATTCAGTGTATGATTCTAGGTGAAGATTAAGAGTTTAAGGTGACTTTTCTTAAAAGTCAATATCAAGAAGTGCTTTACTGGATGGCTAGCCTCCTTGCTGTGCCCTCCCATCCTGAGACCCCAGGCCCACTTATCTTGCCCTTGTTTGGCACTTGTCATGCGCCCTATTGATTTCTGCAAACAAACTCAGGCCAGAAGGTGGTTAAGTGACAAGGAAGACTGGAGATATCTGAGTTAAGCACCACCATTATAGCTTCAGCACCACGGTCAAGCAATCACTGCTTACTGTCAGAGCAAGCAGGGAGTTGATCTGGATAATTCAGAAATTCTGCTCCTTTCTAGTGCAAGTAAAATGAAGGAATCAGATCTATTGTGGTGGAAAGCATTTAATTCTGGGAAACTGGTCCATGAAACACATCAAATATGGGGGTGGGGCATGGCACATCTGGGTGAGCATCCACCTCTGTGTGCTTGGCCAGGCATAGCACATCTGGATGAGCAGTCCCCTCTGCGTGCTTGGCCTTGATGGCTTCATTTTTCCCGATTATGCCTGCTTTTGCCTCCTCTCCAAGTGAGGTAGACTGGCACCTCATTCAGGACACACTGATTTTTGTCATCACTACTTTGCACATGGGCTTTTGATACAGATGTTTAAAAGAAGCCTTAAAAAGTTGGGGGAAAAAACCTCCACATTTTCAATTTTAAAGCTTGCCAAATGAAACAAGAGGCTCACCACCTCAAGTCCTACTCAGGTCCCCAACCCTACCTCTGTCCTGATGCTTCTGAGTGCCCCAGAGGTGGGGGTGGGGCTAAGGAAGGGATCAAAGATTAAGATTAAACTTACTTGGGTTCTCATGCTCACATGGTAAGTGCTCTAGCCACTGAACTATCTCCCTGGCCCCTGTCCAGGTTGCATGACTGTATATCAGCTGAACTAAGTTTTAGACACTAGACAAAACCAATGACTATCCAGAAAGTACTCAATCATATTGCAATAGTTTCTGAACATGTATTTATTAGCATTAGTTAACACTGTTAAATACATTTATGGCAATGGGTAAGAGGGAGTCCCTGAGAGGCTAATTAATTTAAATTTCTTAAGCTTTTTAGATATATTTATTTTATGTATATGAGTATTTGGCCTGCACGCATGTATGTACACCACATGCCTGCCTGGTGCTCATGGAGAGCGAAGGGCATTGGATCTCCTGAAACTGGAGGTTACAGATGAGTTACCGTGTGGGTTCTGAGAACTGAACCTGGGTCCCCTGCAAGGGCAGCAAGTGCTCTTAACCAGTGAGCCATCTCTCCAGCTCCTTAAAAATATTTTTACAGTTAAAAACCTTTTGTAAAATAAGTTAAGATGCAGTTCGTAGAGGAAAACAAAAACAAAGGCAAAGCTATAAAATCCAACAATAGCAACAACTAAACTAATCCCTAAACAAACAAAGGAACACACAAAGAAAGAAAAAGACCGAGCTGTTGCCGGGGGCCTTTAGAGGAAGGAGGGAGGGGTGTTTGGGCATGCGAGACTGTTCTGAAATGCCAATCAATGGTGGTTGCATGTCTTCACACACCCGCCAAACTAATGGAATGTGCCCTACTAGAAGAAAGCGCTAAGGTAAGTCATGGCCTTAGTCAATAGGATGCCAATCAATTATAACAGAGGCAAATTGAGACTGATGGGGAGGGATGGTATGGGAGCTCACTGTATTCTGCCCATTTTTTTTTTTTGTTTTTGTTTTTTTCGAGACAGGGTTTCGCTGTGTAGCTTTGCGCCTTTCCTGGAACTCACTTGGTAGCCCAGGCTGGCCTCGAACTCACAGAGATCCGCCTGCNGGTAGCCCAGGCTGGCCTCGAACTCACAGAGATCCGCCTGCCTCTGCCTCCCGAGTGCTGGGATTAAAGGCGTGCGCCACCACCGCCTGGCTCCATTTTAATTTTATATGTTTAAAAGTGTTCAAAAATAAATCTTAAAAACAATTTAAAAATTAAGATACACTTTGTTAAAAAAGATAAGAGTTCAAAAGGCATGAGGCATGAACTGTCCCCCATTTCTGCCTCTCAGGTCCCAAAGCCCCACCCCAGAGGCTATTCTAGTTTCTAAACTACCCTCCCAGAGATATTCTGTCCAAGTACAAGCCCATATGCCCATGATAGCCTATCTTCCCCTACAAAGTTGGGTGTTACACATACAGTTCATTTAAAACTACAAGACTAATACAGTCCTTTTGCTCAGGTCTGTGGCACTGGCAAGAGGGACTAGTGTCATAGTCTTTGTATTATCAGGAAGCTCCATGGTCTCTGACAGGACCAGACATGGCATGATAACCCTCACAAGAAAGTGTATCTGGGCACAGCCCCAATGCTGGCCCCTTTGAAGGTGCTTTTCATTCAAAGAGACTGGCCAAAGTAGAGTTGAAGCTAAACAGCCAAATTGCACCATCAGAAAGTGTGTCAGGGCCCAGCTGATCAGTATTGACAAAAAGATCACAGCTTTTGTGCCAGATGATGATTGCTTGAGCTTCAACGAGACACAGATGAAGTTGTGNTTCCTGGAACTGCTTGAGAAGTTGACACAGTTGGTGATATTCCTGGCATCCCCTTGAAGGTAGTTAAAGTAGCCAGGGAGTCTCCTTTTGGTGGAAAGACCAGGATCATATATTTTGATGGACAGAAACAAAGTAATAATAAATTGTTATGGCCTCCATAAAAGACACATACAAAGAAGGACAAATATAGAGCGAGAGCAATGGAGAGGCAGGCCCCTCCCCCAGTGGTAGTGGCTGAGAATGGAAAAAACACCAGGGTGTGCATAGGATTTGGTGTCACCAGTGGCTAGCAACCAGTGTGCTCATGCAGTGACATCATCTTCCAAACATCTTTGGAAGGTTTCCTTTCCTAGTTGCTCTTTGGTCTTCAGACAATTTGTTTCTTGTACTTTGGGGTTTTTTTTTGTTTGGTTTTTCGAGACAGGGTTTCTCTGTGTAGCTTTGTGCCTTTCCTGGAACTCACTCGGTAGCCCAGGCTGGCCTCGAACTCACAGAGATCCGCCTGCCTCTGCCTCCCGAGTGCTGGGATTAAAGGTGTGAGCCACCACTGCCTGGCGTTTCTTGTGCTCTTTAATAGTGAACCTTCTGAGCTCCTGGGAGCCGCTTGTACACAGGCATTTATTTACTAGTGTGGCTCACAAACCTTATCTCCACCGTGTGCNTGGTNATTCAACTGCTTTCTGTGTATCTAAGAAAATAACTGTTAACACCGCACCTTGATTTGTCTCTGACATTTTGTTTTTCAGAATAAATTAAATGAAATCCAGGAACCAAAGACACCAGACTTATTCTGTCTAGGATGATAGCTCTAGTCACATGATGTAGGATGCTTAGCATGTTGTGATAGTGTAGTGGATAGCTATTTTGGCTTTTAGCTGTAAGGCGGCCCCTATAGCCAGCCAGTAACACCTCCCTTTTAAGGCGTGGTCAAAACCTGAGCCCCTTAAAAGATCTGGGATGCTACCTGACCTCTCTCTTGCTTCTTGTTTAGGGATCGCTTGTCTTGGAAGGCAGATTGAAGACCGAGCTAGAATTCTCCACTGGATTGTGTCGCTCTCTTGTTCGTTCCTGTACCTGCTCCCTCCCCCCTGTTCCGTAAGTTATTTCTAAAATAAAGCTATCTTGATAAAATATATAAATAATTGAGCTGGCTGTCTAATTAACATAATATGATAGACTACATACAATGTGCTTATTGTTAGTTTGTGGTTCTTTGTATAGCTCCCCTTTTCTTGTCCTTCCCCTCCACTAAACAGATAATCTCCACAAAGTCAGGTATCTTTGCTTTGTGANAGCATCTACATATAGTAGGTATTCAGTCAATTTTTGCCNNATGAATGAAGGAGGGAATTTTTTACTTGGAGAACATTGACTGTGGTGAGGAGGGGATCAAAGGCACACCCGTCAATATGTAGGCGAGAACTTGGGGATAAATACAGTTGAATTTTAGATTGTGGGTGTAGTTTATAAACTCTGTTGGAATTCTCAGGAAGAAAATATGGGTGAGGTCTGGGGACAGACTTGAGCTGAAGCTTGAAGCAAGTGTGATTCAGGGCTATCGTTTGGGTNGGTGCCAAGAAAGGCGCTGTCACTTTAGTCAGTGGGTGGATGTAGTGTTCATGCTGTTGGGTTTCTTTCCAAATGGGAGCTTTAGTGTTTCTGTTCCAAGCATCATGTCACTTTGTCTTTTCTTCAGTATTTNTTCTTATTAAATTCCGTTTTCACATCTTGCATTGACTTCCTTATTTCTGTCAACAGCTTGTCTGTGTTCCCTTGGAATTCATTGTTTGTTTTTTCCTCTTTCATTTCTTTTGTCACCATTGTTTTGAATTCTTTGGATCTTCTCATTCCCATGGAGACCATTACTANGGGATTGGCAGTTTTTGGAGGAGACCTATTAGCTTTTTTTTTTTTTTAATTGCTACTTGTGCTGGGACTTATATATCAGGAGTTAGCTCATTGGTTTAATATTTTGTGTTTGCAGTGTTTGAGTTGGACAGATTGCAGTAGGGTTGAGGTGTTATTTCTTGTGAAACTGGTATTCAGGGTCTTACACTCTATCCCTAGCCCCAAAATAAGTTACTATTCGTGTTAGACCTACTACTACAATAGAGTAATAGTCAACTATTCAACAACCTCCCCTCAAACNTTATACCAGGGAGTGAAGGGGTGTTGACTGCACAGTGTGTTAGCTATTGTAGGGAGGAATGCAAAGCAAAGGAAAAGACAAGGAAAAACACAGTAAAGACTTTNCGTTAGTATTGGAATGACAGAAAATAGAAGAGGGATGAGTAAATAGGAGAGTGAGACATAGTGGTGGAAAAGTTGGGAAGGGGTGAGGGANTTTGGCTAAGAGACTGAAGAGAGAAGGGCGAAGATGAGCAACCAGATAACGTGGGATGGTCATCTCAGGAGACTGTGGCACAGAACCCTGCAAACCAAGGCAGGCTGTGTTCTTCAGGACAGGGAAAAGTAAACAGAAAGGATAAGGAGAGAAGGGAAATAAAGAAAAAGAAAACCAAAGCAACATAAGGCAAGAATAGAGCGGGGCTGAGGTGGATGAGCATTAAACACAGATGAGACAAGATGTAGGGGAGGAGAGCCAGGCGGAAGCAGAGGATGTGAAAANTTTCTACTGTATCTTGCTTCTTCTGTACCTAGGACATGTACTTCCAATTTAGGGCTCTGAAAACTTCACTTGATTCTTTTTATGAAAGGGTGCATCTTTGTCAGAAATCAAGTGGTTTTAGGTCTATAGATGTATGTCTGTGTCATCTGTTCTGTTCCATTGATCCATGTGTCTGTTTTTGTACAAGTACCACACTGTTTGTGTTACTGTGACTCTGCAATATAATTTAAAATCAGACACTGTGATAGTTCTAACATTGTCTTTCACTCAGGATTCCATTGATTCTTCTCTCTCTCTCTCTTTCTCTCTCTCTCTCTCTCTGTGTGTGTGTGTGTGTGTGTGTGTGTGTGTGTGTGTGTGTGTACGTGCTGGGGTTACAGGTGTAATCCACCATGCCTGGTTTTATGCAGTGCTGTGGATTGAACCCAGGGCTTTGTGCATGCCAGGAAAGGACTCTATTAACTAAGCTATATTCCCAGCCCAGTCAAGTGGATACTTGTAAAGCAAGGGCTGAATCCCCACTTTTGAGTGACTGTTACAGTATGGGACCAGGAAGGGAACTGGGAGTTAGGAAAGGGAAGACCAAGGAGATAAAGGGAACTCAGGATTGCTAGGGACCAGAAGCTTAGGGAGAAGAGAGGAGAAAAAGGGAGGTGACCATTCATTACTACTTAACAGATTTTGAATTGCCTTGATGTTTCCCAGGGTAGTTGTTGAGACTGGGTAGTTGCCAATGGAGGTGTTGCCTTCCTGAAGCTTAATTGACTTGTAACAGATTGCAAATCACCCAGCANTTCAGTCTTCCTTGAACATTTTCTCCCCCCAACACATTTTCTTTGTGAAATAAGTTATTATTAATTTCTGCTTATAAAGAAAGGGATGTGTAAGTTTGAATCGGTGAATGTGGGTTATGTTCTATTGTTGCCAAACTCAATTGTGATTAGTCACTGCTTTCCTAATTGTGGTTTCCCTTGTAATGTAATGGGATGCTAAAATTGCTCTCATTTACCAGAGTGAAAGTATAGGGTTGCTTGAGCCATCCCTGCCGGTGCTGATTCTGCTCTCTGGCACACCTTGTCTGGATTGATGTTTGCCCTAGATTTTTGCAAAGAAGGCATTTTTATTGCTGCTCTGGTGAGAATCGTGGATGTACTTGGTGGGCTCTACTTTCAGCTGCCTGTCCTGGTGAGCAGGATGTGACCCCAGTGTGGTGGCTGGAGTCCTCTCTTCAGTCCCTGGTTCCATCTGAAGTGCAGCTGGGAGGACCTGTCATGCCCCTTGTCAGGGACAACCTGAGGGCATTTGCTGATAAGGCCAAGTGCTTTTAGACAGGAGCAGTGGGACAACTGACTTCTGGCCGTGGGTAGTCAGTGGCTGGGGCTGTTCTTGTTGCTGACTGATGCTGGTGACTTGGTGCACNAGCTAGTTGACTGTGACCAATGTTTTGGGCTGTGTGATGTCAACTGCTCAAAATGTCAGGTGGCCAGTCAATGGGTCAATGCAAACTGTGGGAAAGTAGAGGTTAGAAATACTTGCAGGTTCTTAGCACCTTTTATTGGAGTCCCTTCTAATTGGCTTATCTTATCTGGGATGTCTGTTGGTCCTTGTCCTTTCTTTTCTTGGCAAAACTGTAGTCATCTTTCAATACCCAGATCAAATGTTTCCTCTCTCAGTCAACTGTTTTTCTTCTCTTTTCTTTTAACTACGTATAAATCCCCACACAAGGCACATAGTTTTCTAATTTTCTTGTGTAGATATCCCCCACAGACTGTGGCAATTGCAAGCGTACTTCATCTCTACATTCCTGGTGTTATCTTGTTTGTTAATGTGCGTTGATCTTGATTTCAACATCTACAAAATGATCTTACTTGCCTACTCTGAGCTNCTTTTTAGTAATGAATAAATATTTGTTTATTTTTGTTCCATGTGTATGTGTGTTTTGTATGCATGTATATATGTGCACCAAGTACATGCCTAGTGCCTGTGGAGTAAGAAGAGGGTGTTGGGTCCCTGGCATGTGGGTGCTGGGAACTGAAACTGGGTCCTCCGCAAGAGCAGCAAGGTCCCCTAAATACTGAGCTATCCCTCAGCCCTCACTCTGAGCTTTAAGCTCCCTCCCCCTCTTTTTTCTTTGCTTCCTTTCAGACTCCTACATCTAATTCTCCACTTCTTTCTTCTAAGATTTCTTCTAAGATGCTCTCTTTCAGCTCCCTCTTGGAGCTTATAAAAATTCCCTGCAATGNAATCTCACTTTTCAACACTTTCTCTCTCCCTCTAGGGACTCAGATTTTTTTTTTTTTAACTACAATTTGGTCTCAGTACAGTTCAATGGCCCAAAACTGGTGCACTCGATTTCTAAATTATTGCAGATTGTAACAACTGCTACCACACAAGCAAATGAACCCAAAGTCTCTTATCTCTAAGGGTCTTCAATTTTCCACTCTTAAATCATTTATCTCNATGATTTCTCTGCACTTTGCTGTCAAAAAAATCTCTTAAAACTATTCTGTAAACTCTCTTTCAGCATTTGTAAGTTCATTGGGTATGGTTTAAAAGCTATAAAATCTGTAACAAACTTTGGCTTATGCTTACAACCAAAGGCTTACAATTAAAAATCTATACATGTTATAAACTTAAAAAATTGTTCCCTGTTGCCCGGGTGGGTGGAAGACAGCCATAGGTCTGCCTGATGCCACTATGATGAACAGGTATGTAGTGTGCAGTGGAGAGAAGCAGAACTGAAGACAGACAGTGGTGAGGAACAGGCTGATATGGATGGCCTACACTGCTACCCTGAGCCACGCGGAGCCTGTGCTGCCACTGAGGGCTCTGTCTGGGTCTGTGACTCTACCACAGCTGGGGCTGTGTTGATGTCCTTGTCCATGATACCAATGAAGGCCATATGGATGCCTGTGGTCTGGGCCCTCACCTGAGGCTACATTGGTGTCTGAGGGCCATGCTGCCCTCGGGGCCATACTGATCTGAGTGGCCTATGCTGCCACCCAGAGCCATGATGATGTCCCAGCCCATGCTGATGCTGAGGGCCCTGTCTGGGTCTATGGCCCTACTGCAACTGGGATCTGTATTGATGTCTCTGTGATCTCAGTGAGAGAGCTGTCTCCCTCTCCTAGGAGAACTGGCCCCAGTGTGTGGGTGTGGAAGAGTTGGCCCCAACCTTTGAAAGCCCTTGGGAACTGCCCCCTCCCTTCACAGGCCAAAGAACTGGCCCCACCTCTCATCATGCAGGGAGAGCTGGCCCTGACCCTTGCCTGAAGGGGGTAGTCCCAGTGGAGGTCTGGACTGACCAACTCAGCTAACACCAAGGCCTACATCCAGAGTTTTGAGATGGCTCACCCCAACATCTACCTCATCTATGATCTGCTGGAGCTTGTGAAGGGACTAGCCCTGTGGAACCAGAGCTGCAGGATCTCCATGACTCTGGGCAACAGCAGGATGGATAACCAAGAGAAGATTCGGTGAGGGTTCAGTACCATCAGGTATACCAGAAGCCAGAGGCCTTGAACCAGACCAACAACTCATTGCAATGAATATTTGTAAGTAAAGCTGTTTGGGCAAGAGGGTATTCTGCTTGACACCGCAGCTCCCAAGGCCACCACAACAAATGAATCTGTGATGGAGAGGCAGGAAAGACGGAGGATCG
>LZPO01008238.1:43268-55465 GCA_001675575.1 Neotoma lepida | reverse complement strand
TGTGTATGTATGTGTGTGTATGTGTATGTGTGTATGTGTATATGTGTAGGTGTGTGTGTATGTGTGTATGTATGTGTGTGTGTATGTGTGTGTGTATGTATGTGTATGTGTGTGTATGTGTATGTGTGTATGTGTGTGTATGTGTATACATGTATATGTGTATGTCTGTATGTGTATGTGTGTATGTGTGTGTATATATATGTATGTGTGTATGTGTATACATGTATATGCATATGTGTGTATGTGTGTATGTGTATGTGTGTATATGTGTGTATATGTGTATACATGTATATGTGTATGTGTGTGTATGTGTATGTGTGTGTGTATGTGTGTGTGTGTGTGTGTGTATGTGTGTATTTATGGAAAGTGGATGAGCAGAGGAAACAACACAGAGACACTGAGAACAAGCTTGCCCTCACTGACCGGATCTGGTCTGAACTAGTCCTGGGTGGTACCCAGAAATAGCTTGCATATTTATGCTACCTCTTGTCTTTATCTGAAGGCTGGCATCTGGGGAACATGCTTGTTCTTGGAGCATTATCTGGTGACTCTAGTATATTACAAAGAGCTGTGTCTTGCTCAATGAGAGCTGCTGCTGAACTCCCCAACCCTCAGCCCAGCCCCTCCATTTCCTGACTGGGTAGCGTGCTTAGCTCAATGGAGTGTGACATGGGCAAAACAGGGCGACATTGAGGTGGGCCCTCCCTGGAATCNGGTGGTTGAATAGGACTCTCAATTTGTTTCTCTGTGGTGGATCCCAAATACGGGTCAGCATTCCCTTAGCACCCCAGGGACATCTGCCTGTTTGGGGTCAGGCAGGATTCAGTCCACTTACCCTACTGGAAAATGTAGGCTTCTTCAGGTTGACACAAAGCCTCAGCTGCCCGGGGACAGAGGAAATTGTCTTATGGCAAATGTGCTCCAGGGGCTGACCCAGAGCTCAACACAGTGACCCCTGCCANAATCCCAGCTATCTGGGAGCTCAATGGAAGGGGACTGCAAGTTTGGGGTCAGTCTATACAACTTAGTGAGAACTTGATTCAAATAAGCTTTAAAAGTGAGATAGAGGAGGGTTGGGTCTGTGGCCCAGCAATAGAGTACTTGCTTGGTGCTCAAGGACCCTGGATTAAATCCTAATACTGAAAAAAACNGTGGGGTAAGAGGTATGGCATGCGGTATCCCAGAAAGGGCACTTGCCTTGGGCCTGAGAAGTCTGAGGGATGTGGGGAGCGACTTGGACACAGTTGTAAGAGCATCTCAGCTCAGATCTTCTGCAGACCCCAACGAGGACCTGGAGTGCAGCCGGGATAGGCTTAGCCACCCTGTCCATGACTGGGCCAGTGTCAAGCTCCCTCTGCTGCTGTTTCTCTACTTTCCTGTTCCTCCTCAACAAAGGNTATTGGTAGATATAAATCTTGTCCCGGGTCCCATGTGACAAATCAAATGGCCATATGTGTGGGCTGCTCTTCAGAGCTTTGAGAGAGACAGGGATACACTTGTGGGGGACTTCTTGGACTTCTTGGTGGAGGATGGCACTCTGGTGAGCAATCTGAGATGGAGTGGCAGATTCTAACCCTCCAGAGGCTCATCTTTGCCTGTCTTCTTCCTCCTCATTTATCCCTCTGACTCTGCCAACTTTGTGTCAGAGATGACCAGTCACATGATTCCTTTTCAAAATTGGGCTTGGCTGGCTTGCCTTTCCTATCCACTGCCCATCTGCTGGCTCCAAGCAACCTTAGTGCTGGCTGGGGTGGGGTATCTNCAGAGTAAGAACCGAAATATGTGACTGGCCACTGTCCCAACAGAGGCAATTTTATTACCCTACATGTCCTGGAAATCCTGCCTCTGGTTCAGGCAGACTCCAGTCTTGGTTATTGCCAGACGGCAGTCTGCAGTCAGCCTTGGCACCCTTCTGTGAGTGGCTGTGCTGTGAGTCATGGGGCAGTCTCCGCAAGGAGCATGAGGGGGGCACAGAAGAGGACGTTTGCATCTTTCCAGGTCAGGGGAGAAGCCAGCGGGCCGCGGACTGTCACTGGGACCCTGGAATTTGTGGTGGGTACTGAAAGGTCACANCAATAGAGGAAGGTAAGCCCTGGGAGCATAGGTCATTCAGCCAGTCCCTTCAGCTGAGGCCCTGGTGCTGCCTGGTGGGCAGGGCCTTTAATATCAGACCCAGACATTGCCTCAGGATGGGAAGAACATGCCGGTTTCTTATTTCCCTCTGATTTCAAGGAACAGTAAGGCTCAAATGCATAATTCTTTCCCATTGTGCAAATCTTCTCTCATTGAATAAGAGAGCCTCAGATATACTCTTCAAGTGGTTTATTAATGTCACAAACAAGCCATACTTTATTTTGATTTGAATTGGCTATTTGAATTGAAATGTTCTACACAAGGCAAACACTTCACCATGAAATATTTAAATTAAAGATAAATAAAAGAGTCCCAGTCTGTACATAAATCTGCAGGTGCCACACACACATTTAAGATATCCATTTTATGTTAAATAAATCCAATCATTGGAGACTATGACTTGTTTGTTCCCTAACTTTGTTCTGGATTCCAACTTAATAATGTGTACAACATTGGATTGTCCCCAGGGACTGGCCCCTGAGTGACAAAGCACTTGAAGCCCAGATTTCCAAACTGTGTTTGGATATGAGGGCCAGATGCTCGGAGTCCAAAGCAGAGCTGAAGGGCAGAAATCAGCAAGGTGAGAGCCTGGAAGCCCGGGTTATGACCTACCCCTGCCTTTTTACGGTTCACCTAGAGGGTCAAAAACAGGAGGGCAGAGGTCACAGAGCACCAGGCAGGAGGAAGTCAGAGACCCAAACTGTTCAAACTCTTCCTTGTGCCAAGACATGGGGATTCTCAACACAATCGTAGGGTCAATTTTACCACAGTGTTTCTGCTTTCGTTAAGAGGATTGGATTAAATTAAATCTCTTAATTAGGAAATAAGACTTCTGGGGCAGAATTTAAGCCACAGATGAGAAAGAAATATATAAGGTCTATGTTATTGATCACTCCACAAGCAGACACCACTCATCAATTTCTGCCTCTAATACCTCAGATTCCACTATTCCACATCTTCACACTGTCTTCAGGCAGCCTCTCTCAGTCCATTGAGATGAAGAGTCTTTGCTGGTTTCAGTACTTCCCTGCTCCCTATTTTGTGAAGGAGCAGATATAACATGGGCATTGAAAGTTAGGTGACTTGGAACTAATCATTTAACCTTTTTGAATTGGTATCTTCCTATGCAGTGGGCAAATTCACCTAACTTAGTTGTTAGAAAGAATAGAGGCCTTCATGTGAAGGATTCAGCACTGTGCCTGACACTNGGTGGGTCGGCATCTAACAGATGGGAGCTATGGTAACCATTATTTCTTATATGATCATTTTAAATGATAGTGAATATTAATTTGAGCCGCAGGAAAGTTTTCAGCTGTTTTCAACCTACAAAAATGGCAATTTCTTCTTGTTTCATCTAATGCAATAATCCACCTCCCCTCTCTCTGAGTGCGTGTGTGTGTGTGTGTGTGTGTGTGTGTGTGTGTGTGTTTTGAGACAGGGTCTTGCTAAGCTGCCCAGGCATGTCTCAAACCTGTGATCCTCCTGCCTGACCCTCTTGGGAAGCTGGGATTCCCGTCCTCTGCTATCACAGCCATCTTACTAATCTAATACATAATGATGTATGTCATTTAAATCACNTTTTAGTTCCACTTTTATCAGGTTCTTCTCTCCATTTAAAAACTTCCTTGAATCGGTTATTAGAGAGAAGCTAAGACCNGGTGACAGTCCCACAACCTGCTGTCTAGTCACATAACATCCAGGGACCCCAGTCTCCCCATCTGAAAGCTGGGAACAACAGTGTTTTCTTAACAGTGGTTTTTTGATGGTAGGAAGAGGCAACAAATGGGAAAACACTCTCGGGCTTGACAAAGCTGCACCGCTTCACAAAATCTAAGACACTAAAGTTAACACTGAAGTTTTAAGTGCTTTTCTATAGAAAAACCGCACCTAAGAGAATTCATGCCACCATGCCCATGGTTAGCAAAGCAGAGAGATGATGCTGTTAAGCAGATATTAGGACAAAGGAAAGATGAAGTGCTTCGTATCTCATCAAGGCAAAAGAGACATGAAATGGAGAAAGTAAGAACCATTGTGTTAGGAGTACCTCGGAACCAAGCTTTTACATTTACACCAGAAATCATACATTTTGGGGAAACTCACGAAGGAGACAGAGCAACTGCTTTCTGTTTTCCTTGGAGGGCTTTCAAATGGACCAGGAAGGTTTGCTTTTGGCATAGTTTTCCTAAAGATAGGGGTATAACTTTTATAATCTCCCGACAAGACTTTAGACCAATGGCTTTAGCAGTTCTGGGAAACGGCTTTCCCGCCTTCCTGGGACACCGCTTTCNTTACTTTCCATGCCCCATGCCAGAGTGTGAGGGAGGGTGACGTGTTTGTGTTAGCAACCAGCAGAGGGGAGGGTGGCTCAGTCCCAATCCTCAACTCTTCTCTCCTTCTGTGACCCTTGGCCAGTGCAAGGTGCCCAAGAAAGGTCACCTTTAATCAGCTTCAAAGGCGCTGTTGGTGGCTCCCACGTATTCAGACTTCTTCTTGTGCCTGGTCCACATTTTTCTTAGGATGCCAGGGACACCACAGGAAGCACTGCCTGTTAATGGCAGGGAAGCTTCGGCTCCCTGGGGAAGGGTTGGGTACTCTTCTGTTATCTTCTTGAGGTGTCTGGATCTAAACAATGAACCAAAGAAGAGGTGGGGGATGGAGTGGGGATGGTGAGTACTGCACGGAGCCAGACTTAATTTGTAACTTTGAGAAGCATGTCCAGCCAGAGTTCTACTCTCTTTCTCCATTCTATGACCATGATCTGCATAGCTGGAGAGTCACTGTAGAACACCCACAGGAATGTCCCCTACAGGTGGNTCTCTAATGGAGTGAGAAGAAGTGACCTTGAGCACAGTGGTTCATGGGATATGGGGTCCTGTCCTCTTGTTTTGAGAATTGCTTCCCCAACCANTGAGAATACCTGAGGACTAGGATGGTACCTCAGTTGTGGAGTGCTTGCCAAGCTTGTATAAGGTCTGGATTTGGTCTCCAGCATAGGGATGGGCAGCGAGGTGGGGGGTTGGGGTGACTAGGTTTAGAGAAGTGGTTTGCAGTGCTGTGGACTGGAAAGCTTAACATCTGTCAAGGTGTGGTGTAGTCTTCCTGGTCTACCTGAGCAGTCTGCAACAGCTACTGTCCCTCAGAAAAATTTGCTAGCCAGAATGAAATCCAAGCCAAGTGAGTTAAAACACATGAACAGCAACAGACAACTTTCCCCCAGTTGAATCCCAATGCATCAAATGGCACNTAACTTGGTTTTTACAATTCTTTCCAGGGGAATTCTGACATGNAGCAGTGCTCCATCCTGTGGGTCCCCCTCTAACTCCTATGGCTTTACTTCCTTTGGTCAATATGTGCTANGGTTTGATTGTGGCTGCTTTTCTACAACCTGTCTTGAAATCTCATCTCCATTTTGAGATATTAAGAGATAGGACCAGTGATCACACTTGTATTCTCAGCACTTGGGAGGCAGAAACAGGAGATCTCAAGTTCTAGGCTAGCCTGTATGATGCAGTAAGACCCTGCCTCAAAAATCAAACAAGGGCTGCAGCTACAGCTCAGTGGTAGAATATTTGCCACACNTATGCGAGCCNGGGTTCTAGGCCNGGCACCCAAAACAAACAGAAGTAAGACCAGGGTAGGGTCTTTTGGATTAGGGTTTTGCCTCCTGATGGATTAAGACATAAAAGTCCATGTTGAGTTGCACACTCTGGCTGTCTTACTTACACTGAAGGCCTTTTGGGTGCTGCGGGGATAACCTTCTTGCTACCCTAGGCTGGCTCTTTATCAGATAGAATTAACAGGGGCTATGATTACAGTTTTTTTTTAAAACCTGGGCTTTTTTGTTTTTGTTGGTTTTGTTTTTGTAGCATTGGAGGTGACAGCCAGGACTTCCTGCAGGCTACGCAGGTGCTGGACCAGAGAGCTTCATTCTCTGCCTGAAAACTGAGTCATTTCTGTGCCTGTGGGTGAGGGTCCCTAAAAAAATTCCCAAGGCATTTCTGACNCCATCTATGGAGGTTCTGGATATGGCGCCTCATTACATTCATCTAATTAAACAAAGCCCCAAAAGCAGCNTTAATGAAGTGGAAACCATGAAAAGTACTCCAGCTTAATCTTAGGCAAGCAATTGATGTGTCTATCNCTGGACACATGATTNCAGGCCTCATTACAAGGTAATTTACAGCTGGCATGGATTTTTTTGGGTGTATTAAGTGTGAGAAATGTTGGCCACTTGTTCCTCTCCTGCATGACTGGGATGGCTGGAGACAGCCANGCAGGCAGCATAGCTGGAAGGCACAATACTTACCCTCTTCCCAGACCAGCTCTATTTTCTGAGCCCTTGGCTGTCACCTCCACCCCAGCTGGAGCTTTCATTGAGATGCGGGCCACTGGAGAAATCTGTGTTTGAAGGAAGCGGGAAAAGAATTGAGGATGGTGCCGCATTCCCACTCTGGCACTTATTGGAGCCATTTGTAAGAGGGCTGTCTGGAGGTACCACCCCTAACCTGGACAACAGCCCACCTTCAGTCAGCATCAGGCCTTCTGAGGGTAGTGCCAGGACCACACAGTATCTGACTGAGCAGGCTGGACATTGCCTGAGCCGCTGAATTGAACAAGGTCTGTGAAACTGTTGGTTCTGGGACTCTACTTTAAGAACCACTGGCCTAGAGACATGTGAGAGAGCCATCCAGTCTCCCAAAGGAGCTGTCACCCCTCCACCTCCTCTGCTGGTGTCTGGTCATCAATCCTGTAGGGTCNCTCTTCAACCACGCTGCCNACACCGGCCCCAGCCTTTCCATTTGATTTCTTACACCTTTCAAAGGACAGTCTGCTCAGACCTCATTTGTGTCCAGGCCCACTACACTCCCCATGTCCCACTTGTCAGGAGTCCCCATCCCAACCCCTCAGTGTGGAAGACTCAGGCCAACTCTGCATCCTTCTCCTTGAGGTTTTGCAAGGCTGAATTGCAGCTCAGCCTTTTATGACTGTACGAGTCAGCAGATCCGGGTCCACCTCTAGCCGGCTTCCTGCCTTGTCTACTGCTGGCCCACAGCTCGGCATGTCTTTATGCTTCTCTGGGTCAGGGCCTCATTTCCATCGGCCTTTCAAGGTCTTTCACCAGGTCTTCCCAGAGGCTGCTGGCCATGTTCATCTTTCTCTGTCCCAGTGTCTCTAGAGCACTCTTATAGACAATGTGACAAATTGTGCCTTCTCACTTTTTCTTTTTCATGCACTTCCTAGTTACTGTCCTGGTCCCNAGAGAGATTGCATGACAAGTGGAAGAGTCTGGGACTGAGCTCTCACCAGCTCTTCCAATGGCCCTGTCCTGAACTGACAATTAGCTGATGACCTAAT
The DNA here is from genome assembly GCA_001675575.1 of Neotoma lepida. Classification (NCBI taxonomy): domain Eukaryota; kingdom Metazoa; phylum Chordata; class Mammalia; order Rodentia; family Cricetidae; genus Neotoma; species Neotoma lepida. Next base: position 47,977 of record LZPO01008238.1, on the reverse strand, counting down.
CAGGGCTAAGTCCAGGGGTTGCTTCATCAATGGGCATACACTGTGCTTTGTTCTTCTGTTCCAAGCCGCATCAAAGTGTGAGGTCACCACCTTTCCTGAAGTCTCTGGAACAATTCCAGGTCAAGGACACCATTATTTACCACCTCTCTGCCGGGGCGGGGAAGGCTGAGGGCAGAGTTACTGTATCACCGTTTGACCTCTCCCTAGCTCTTCCTCCCATCATGCTCAGCTAACACGAGCCCGTAGCTCCTTAGCTCAGGCAAGAAAGCCTGGTCCCCACCCCTGCCCCTATCTTCCTTAGTCCCCACCCCTGCCCCTATCTTCCTTAGTCCCCACCCCTGCCCCTATCTTCCTTAGTCCCGTCTCATCCATGTCAGCACTGAATCAGGGTTAGATGGGGGCGGGCTCTGGGTCTCTCTCCTGCCCAGGACAGTGAGCATCCGATGAGGGATGGGACACAGCTCCACGCTTCTCAGGCCCATGGACATGCTGCTCTGCCTCTCCATCTTCATCACCACCCTCTACTAGCCCAGCTTTCTCTGGTCTCTTGCTTCAGCNACATATCTGCCAAGGGCACCATCTAAGCCTACCTTGAGGCCTAGGCACAGGAATCCCAGGCCACTAGACACTCTTTTCTCCTTAACCTTGACCGTTTTTCAGCTCAGCAACTCTCAAGACTGTCTTCCTTCCCTCTGCTGGCTGCCCAGCCACCCTATCGGCTGAGTATGAGGTTGGAAAGGGGACTTCCTTGACAACAGTTTCTCCAACCCCCACCCTTTGTGTAGTTTTCCAATACAATGACCTGATTTGTCTAATTTGTTCCATAAAGATGAGGGGCTGGCCCAGTTGGCTTCTGGCATCTCTTCTAGTTTTCGTGTTGACTAGTAGCTGCTGCAAGGGCCTAGGATATCTGAGATGATCTCACCTCCATTCACCCTCTGACTACGTTAAGAGAAAGGAAACCCCACACGCATCCCCAGAAGACTACAGAGGAGATAAATCTGGGGACATGCGCCCTAATCCCTCTTTAAGAAAGGACAAACTGTTCAACTTCAGGATGGGCAAAGGGTAGGCAAGTATCTCTCGGCTGCAGAGGACCACCTTGCCCAGAGTCACACGTTTGCTGGGACAGCGAGCACACTCTGATGAAGCCACTCTGATGGAGCCAGGAAGGAAGACAAAAGTTGAGCCATTTGTCCCAGTTGAGACCCATCTGTGTAGGCAACTCATNCCCTAGATCCTACTCTTGAAGGTGTTAATCCTGGATCACAGTTCAGTCGTTCTCTCCACACAAGCTACCTCTCTACTCTCAAGACTGGTATTGATGCCTAATATACATCTTACACCTCAGTCCTCAAATCGCAGTGAACCTGACCTGTAAGGGATGCTCTGAGAAGCACCGTGTCCTCAAATGACTGGTTGTTATGGACTGAAGGTTTGTACCCGACTCAAACTCATCTTTTAAGGCCCTCCCTACCCCCTAGCGTGATGGTGTTTAGAGGGGGAGCCTCTGGGCAGTAACTAGGTTTAGAGGGGGATATTGAGAGTGGAACNTCTATGAGAAGATTAGTGCCCTCGAAGAAGAAAGAGATTTCAGCGATGCCTCTGTTTGTATGCACAGAAAACACTTAGCACGAATCATGCAACTGAAGGCAAGAGGAAGACCCTCTCCAGACAGTGAATCTGCTGTCACCTGGATCTTGGACTCCCCAGTCTCTAAAAGTGAGCAAATGTTTCAGTGCCCTAGACTATGGTATGTGATAGCAGCCAGGCCGACCTAGACTATGGTATGTGATAGCAGCCAGGCCGACCGAGACACTGCTGTTCTGTGTTTGTGTGGTGCTGGAGCCCTTCTTAGTGCTGGGGAACTTTACATCATTTTACCCCAGAGCTGCATCTGGGAATTAGTCAGGCATTGCTGTCTGGCCAGACCCACCAGTTCTTCCCCCATGCCTGAGATGCTAGCAAGTCACAACTTCTGTCTGCATGGGAACTGAGTTCCTGTTGAGAAAGAGAAGCAGCCGGCGGTGTGTCCTAAGTACACAGAGTGGCCTCAATGACTAGTTTCAAGAGCAAAGAACCACAGGGCTGGGGCTGCTTTCCCAATGATTCTCAGCCCAGGGCAAAGGACACCAGCTCCCTTTCTGGCACCAGAAAGACATTTCAAGATGTTTCACAGCCGATACAATGAATCTGGCTTCTTTTACTTACCAATGATTTTCCATATGCTCGATTCCCACACAGATTCGAAGCTTTGGGTTCAGAAATCCCCGCTGTGAAATTGAACAGAAGAGGCATTACTCAGTTGTACTGTGAGTTCTGCCTCCCTCTGCTTCTGAATCAATTCTCTTGCTAGCCATGCAGTCACAGAGGGACTTCCTCAGGACCTTCATACCAAGCAGCAAAGCACAGCAGTGCTGGCCATGCAATGCTAACTGCCGAGGGGGGACACCCCCATCCCTGCCACTCTTCCAGGAAGCTGGAACTAAGGTCAATGTAGTTCAATGACTATGACAAGCATGGCACTGTGGTGAGGATGTTCAGAGTGGCGGAGGCCGCAGGTGTGCAGGCAGAAGGTGGATCTAGGAAATCTGTGTACTTTTAGCTCAGTTTTACTGTGACCCTCAAACTGCTGGGAAAAAAAAATAGGTCAGTTAAAGAAGAGCATTTAGCACTGTGTCTGCAGGCAGCAGGTGCTAGTAGAACGTGGTCTTAGCACTTGCTCCTTTCCTAAGACCTCACAAGAAATTAGTTCAAGGAATGAGCTCCGTTATTATCGCATTTCATGCACACTTCGTTCTCANTGGTCCTATCATGTTTTATGCATGCTTTGTTCTCATGGTCCTCCTCCACTTCCCTCCCTAGTCCTCTCTCTCTTCCTACTGGGCTCCTTCCCTCCCTCATCCCAGTCTTGTCTGCTTCCATCTCACATTTATTTTCTGACCCCGAACCTTACATCTCTCCTTCCCCTCTCATTCTCTTTTCTAGTTTAATCACATGCATGCCTATATAAAAAGTCTTAGGATCTGGAAGATGGCTCAGTTGGTAAAAGCACCTGCAATGCAGACCTCATGGCCTGCCAGCGGTGCTGGTTACAGTGCGGAAGCTGCTCCAGGAGTTGCCTAATTCATGAATCCTTTCTCCTATGACTTTACACAAAAGCTCATGCTACTAAATTCAGTTGGTCTAGGAAAATTCCCTTTTAACACTACTAAGATCAGACCACAGCAAGTGGTGCCCTTGAGTAAACAGTAACAGCGGCTCCCTATCCAAGTGTGCCAGGCATTGTCCTGAGCATAAACTGCACAAAAGTGGTTGGCCTCACTACCTGGAGGCCTCACTACCTGGAGGCCCCACATTCATAGCTAAAAGGTGCTTCAAAATATTGCATTTGTGAATCTGGGAATGCTGTCCAGTGGTAGATGGCTTGCCCAGCATAGGAAAGACAGTGGCTTCCATCCCCAGCACTGTGACGACAACAATAACAATGGTGAAATTCATTTGTGTAGCAAAGCATGCTAACACACACATGTAATCCCAACATTGCAAAGCCAAGGTGGGAGAAGCAAGAGTTCAAAGCAAAGTGAGTCCGAGGCACACCTTGGATCATGAGACCCTGTTTTAAAAAATAAAACAAAACAAGAAAAACTGACCTTGTGTTGAACAAGTACATACTTATTTCCCTTGTTGCCCTAGCCTAATCAATACAGTATAACTACTACTTTTGTAATATTTGTGTCATATGAGGTATTTAAGTAACCATCTATAGATGATTCGAAGTAGACATNAAGAGAGATGTGTATAGGTTATCTGCAATTACTATGCCATTTTACATAAGGGAGTTGAGCATTGTGGAGTTTGATATCTTAATTGGGTCCTGGAACCAACTGTGTCTGATCTGGAGACAGCTACATCTCATTTAATCCTCATTGTCACCTTAAGAGGGATGACTCTGACAGTTGCATATTCTAGTTGGGGACACCAAGTCTTTAGTGATACATAACCATTAACCTGAAGGCAGACAGGATGGTTTGAATGAGATGTCCCCTATATTCCTCAGGCATCTCAATACTCAGCCCCCAGTTGGTACCCCTATTTGTGTTGGCTTAGAAGATGTGACATTGCTGGAAGAAGTTTATAATAGGGGGCAGACTTCAAGAGTTTAAAGACTTGTGCCATTTCAAGTTCACTCTCTCTGTTTCTTGTTTGCAGTTTGAGATGTGAGCTCTCAGCTGCTGTCCCAGCCACCATGTTTGCTGTCTGCTGCCATGTCATCCTTGTCATTATGGTCACTAGCCCTCTNGAATTGTAAACCCCAAATAAGCCCTTCTTTGTGTAAGTTGCCTTGGCCATGGTGTTCTATCACAGCAATAGAAAAGCACTAAAGCAGGAGATGATGACGGTTTCAGGAAGTGTTAGACCCCTTGTAGGTCGGGGGAAGCTTGATCAAGAGACAGCCTATCCCAACTCAGGAGGAGGTGGAGTTCTGTACACANGGAGAACCTGTACACAGGGAGAACCTGCACACAGAGAGGGGAACCTGCACACAGAGTGAACCTGCACACAGAGAACCTTCACACAGAGACCTGCACACAGAGAGACCTGCACACAGGGAGAACCTGCACACAGGGAGAACCTTCACATAGAAAGAACCTGCACATAGGGAGAACCTGCACACAGAGACCTGCACACAAAGAGAACCTGCACAC
>LZPO01008238.1:21742-32618 GCA_001675575.1 Neotoma lepida | reverse complement strand
CAGATATAGTGATAGTTTTGACATAAAGAAATATGTATGTAAAGTGAGAAATGCATAGCATTATTAGCCTCTAGGAGTGTGTAAACAATTTTAATGCAGTAAAGTACTGTATGAAAAATACTACAACACACTTTAAAATTCAAAACAAGGCTGCAGGAAAAGGACAGTGCAAGGCTGGGAACCCCTGAATTGTTCAGAATTTCTGGCATTACCAGATAAACCAGTAAGCAAAAACAAATTCTTAAAACGTNATGCCTATGGTCCCAGCATTTTGGAGGTTGAGGCAAGAGTATTTCATGTTTCAAGCTATCTTGGGCTGTGTGATGGACTTGAGGACAGCCTGGGCTACACAAAGACTATCTCAAACAAGCAAGCAAGCAAACAGCAACAATATTACTCTCATACTCTGTACATCCACTTCTCTAACATNCCAGAAATGCAATGCCTGAGGGATGAATAGGTGGGCGGATGGATGATCTGTTCTTATTCTGTAACCTGTTTGTTCTGCTAGGAGGCCTATGTGATAAGGAATTGTATGAGTGGTTTACTGCTATCTATAATGGTGAGAACATATAACACTACAAATGCATAGATCAGGAGGCTACATCCACNTCATGAACTCTGTGTGCATGCAGAGTGAGGTATCCCCTGTGCCTGNGGAAAATGGCAAAATGCGGGACTCTCTCGGGACTATTTGGTGTAATGGTTGGTATTTGCCAGTCATTTTGGCTAAGTAAACAATCAACCATGTGAGACACCCTTGCCTCCTCATCCTTGAGAGCAGGGGAGAGGGCGGGAGTCAAGAGGCCACCGTTGTTATTGTACTGAAAGTCAATCAAAGAGGATGAAAACTAACAAAATGTATTTCCTTACGTTCTTGGTCAAGAGGTGTTGAGAGCTTTTGACTCTTCTCCTGGATGGACTGGACACTGAAAGAGATAAAGAAATGGTTTCAGAAAATGCCTGTAAGGCTANNGCACAGACCTGAGAATGTTTGNTCCTGGTTGGGGGATTCTTGNGAAGGGGGTGGGAAGAAACAGCAGAGTTCCACTGCAATTTAAGATGCCACTCAGCCTGACTGCAACAAAATTTCTACAGCATCATTTAGAATAGCTAAAGGTTGCTAAGAACCCAGTGCCCATCAACAGATGAATGGATAAATATGGTATACCCACACATTGGAACACTGCTCAGTCTTCAAAAGTAAAGAGAACATGCATAAAGCCTGAACGACTGTGCTAGGTTAAATAAAACACAAAAGAAGAGCTGTTCTGTGCACGGTCTCCTTATCCAAGCTGTCTAGAGGAGCTGACGTCATAGAGATGCAAATAGAATGGTCATTCCCAGGGCCTGGGAGGCTGGAGGAGCAGGTGTTATTGTTGGTTGGTATAGAGTTTCAATTTGGGCTAATGAAGAAGTCAGGAGATCAATGGTGGCGGTGGTGTTGGTGTGGGGCACTATGAATATACACGTCAGTGATCTGGACACCTGGTGTGGCTAAATGGTAATTTTTACCGTGTGTGTATGTGTGCGTGTGCGTGTGTGTGTGTGTGTGTGTGTGTGTGTGTGTATGTGTACCATAACTTAAAATCAGCTTAGTAGGGAAAGATAGCTTCGTTGCTAGCATGCTTGCGTGCCATGCATGCCGTTCTGGGTTTGACCCTCAGTACCACATAAAATCTGGTGTGTTGGTTCACACCTGTAATCTCAGAATTGGGAAAGTGGAGACAGGAGGAGGATTAGGAGTTCAAAGTCATCCTTGGCTACATAGTGAGTTCTAGCTAGCCTGGGCTAACAGAGGAGACACTATCTGGAAAAAAAAAACTTGAAAAAATCAATTAGCTATTAAAAAGTTNCAGTGCTTTGCTGGGTCGAGGTGTGGATCTCATTATAGTAATAGCCACTGTCCCCAGCCCTGGTAATTAGCATCCTTCCTTCTCATTTCTATAAAGGTGACCACTNNCGGTTCCTCACATCAGGGAAACATANACATCATGCTTGGCCTTGTATGTTTNGTGTCCCCTACACCCAGTCATCTACCTTCCCTATGGCTATGATCTACTGNAANCCAAATCNGTCTTCATCCTGATCAGAACTGAACTGACTTAACACATATCAAATGAGGGACCTAAGAGTGCTGTCCCTGTTACCTTCTACAAAGCCCTTGTAGCCGTGAAGCCTGGAGTTCAACATGCTNACTGAGAGCCAGGGACTCCAACTTCCTCCACTTGGGTGTGAACATGAACGTGACAGGCNAGGCAATTTTCTCACTCTCTCAAAGCCTCACTTTCTCCATGTGACAGGCGNGGATAATAGTGGCACTTACAGTAGAGGGCTATGTCAAGGAGTACATGAACCAGCCTTCACAAAGCCCTTGCCCAGAACCCGGCAAAGAACAAGTACCCAGGAAGTAGTGTGGTCCATAGAACTTTTCTGCCAGACGAAGGCAGGAGGAAGATAGGGTNGTNATGGCTACTGCTCCTGCTTCAGCTAGGAGCTCTTCNNGCTGCCTATTTCCTGCTANTCCCTGGCTCCCCACCCCTCCTCTGTGGTACTTATAGGAAGTAAGTTCTGGTACTACGTCTGAGTGAAATACAGCTTTTATCTTCAGAAGTCACCATGAGCTGTGTCTATGANACATATTTCCTGAAAGGGCTCTTTCTCTCTAGAATGGAAGAGGACACATAGTCTCAGCTATAGACTCGGCCTGTGGTCTGTGTTTTTAAGATACATTAGAAACGGGGCTGGAGAGATGGCTCAGTGGTTAACAGCACTGACTGCTCTTCTAGAGGACCCGGGGTTCAACTCCCAGCACCCATTTTTCTGTAAGTCTAGTTTCAGGGGACCCGAAACTTCCCATGGCAAAACATTAATGCACATTAAAAAAAAAGACATATTAGAAATACCATAATATAATCTGTTGCCAAATGTTACAAGGTAGTAAGACAGCTCAGTTGAACAGTGTAGCTATCAGGCTGATCCCAGTACACATACACTGGTAAGAGAAATAGTAAAGAGATATGATAATGGCTCAAGCTGAGCCTGGTGGTGTTGGCTGGTCACCCTCATCTCCACTCTGAGTCACCATGTTTCATGGGCCCCACTGCACTGTGAGTTTCTAGGGACACAACATTTACTCAGTTCATGGAAGAATGGAGGCCACACTGTGTGTGTGTGTGTGTGTGTGCATGTGATGTGATGTATGTGCTTGTTAGTGTGTGTGTATATGTTTGTCTGTTGTGGTGCATCTACCCATTAGTGTGTTACGTATGTGTGTATGTGTGGGATATGTACTTTTTAGTGTGTGTGTGTGTTGTGGTGTGTGTACTTGTTAGTGTGTGTGTACATGTGTGTTGTGGAGTATGCACTGTTAGTGTGGTCATACATGTGTGTCGTGGTGTATGTACCTATGTGTTGTGTATGTACTTGTGTNTGTGGGTGGGGGGCAGAGGTTGACACCGAATGGCTTTCCTTCATTGGTTTCTATCTTTATTTTATGATTTATTTTGACATGGGTCTCTCATTGAACTCATGAGTTGATAGCTCATCTATTTGGCTAACTTGGCTGCCAATGAGCTTCAAGGATCTATCAGTCTCTGCCCTTCTAATGCTGGAGTTACGGCCAGGTGCCACTTGCCCAGTTTTTTACCGGGTTCTGAAGATCTGAACTCAGCTCCTTGTGTTTGGGAGGGAGGCACTTTGCTTACTGAGCCTTGCCTCCACACTCTTGGTGATAGGGTTTTCTTAATTAGCCCAGGCTGGCCTGGAGCTCATGATTCTCCCACCTCAACTTCTCAAGTGCTAGGACCACAGATTGCACCAATGCAGCAGATTTAGGGCTTTTGCTCCTAACCACTAGGCTATCTAGGCTATACTGTCTGCAATGCTGAGCCTGTCCTGGGGAGATTTATTGTTCATTAGTGCCCATGGCTCATGCATAGCTTCTGGGAAATGGTCCACTCTGGGGACTCAGACCTTGTTAGACAAAGTCNGGCAAACTTGTCTTTCTGCAGATCNGTAGGTGACCTGGCATAAGGGTCATTTGTTGCTTTCATATGCAGGGACTCAGAATTGAGAGTGTCAGCTCCTCTCCATGGGAGCCTTCTGCTCGGAGGCTCTCAGGAGGTCCCAGGGTGAAGCAAGGCATGGAAAGAGATGTGCCCCACCCATTAAGGCCTCTACAAAAGCTGCAAACAATCCTTTCTGGAAAATTAGTCCCTACCAGTGAAGTGTCTATGAATACCTAGTTCAAGGCCCAAGGACAGATGAAGACAGAAAGAATACAGGACCAAACATTTCTCTTTAATGAACATATTCACAGCCACACATGCAGGCTGAAAACATAAATCACTTTGGATGTGACGTTTGATGCTGTGTGATCGTACCAGCTCCACTATAACTCTTCCATGTATCAATCCATTATTCTCCATGATAACCTTGGAAGCTNCATTTTGTTTCTCCTTTGCAGGAGTGGAAACTCATGCCTGGAGAAGCTAAGTAGCTGGTCCAAGGTCACACGGTACAGAAACAGCAGAAATCTCATAACCACTTTATCAAGGACGCCTTCTCCCTTACTTTTTAAATTACAAGAAATAGATATACTTTTTCTCTTCCTTTTGGGACAGTGTGCTGCTCTATGCCCCAGCTGGCCTTGGTCCTGAGATCCTCAGGCCTCAGCTTTCTTGGGTTATATACATGAGCTGTATGTTTCAGTGAAAACAGACAACCTAATATTTTTGTTTCCCAAAGATTAGCAATGAGGTTTTAGGGCCCTTTTTTCCTTGTCTAACTTTCCTTCCACCCTTCTCCAGGGCCACTGAGCTCACTGGTTTTATCACATATGGGCCTTTTTTGTCTTGTTTTCATACTTTGCTCCAAAAATATGTCCATAACACCATGCAGAATTATCTATGGTTCCAAGCATGCTACCGAGCATATATAAATTTTCAGCTTTTTCTTTCTTACTCAGCATCTGTCTACAGGTTTTGTAGGGTAGCTCAGTGGTACAGCACTTGCTTCCCATTCATGGGCTCCTGGTTCACCACTAGCAATGCAACCCTCCCCCGAAAACCCCACAAAAATAAAAAGCAGAGATAAAATAAATGGAAAGGTCATCTTTGTTCACACAGATCTAGCTCATTCCTCTTCAGATGGGCTGACTTTCAGAATCTCCAGAGAAAATTTCAACTCCTACACATGGGCATACTCCCAACTCCTCTTCTTCTCTGCCCTCTCCCTCTGTAGTAGATGTCGACAGTTCAAATTATGCTCAGCTGTCTGTCCATGTCCAGGCTGAGTCTTGTCCTCCCCACCCTCAGCAAGGCCCATGTCTGTGGCTGACATTGGAGGAGAGGAAGAAAATTGTTTGAATGTGGGCTCATAGCACCAACAAACATCAGGACCATTTCAGCCAAGTATCACAGTGACAGGGGTAGGCCTGTGCCACAGCAAGACAAAGGCCTGCAGGTCAGAACAATGGCAAGGCAGAGGGCTCTGTACTGGGTCACCAGCCCTCTCCCTGAAGGTAGTCTCACAAAGCCTTCAGGGCTTTGCACCAATTGCCAGGACCCAGAGCCTATAAAGTCAAGGATCTCAGGTGGTGCCTTTTGGTGGTACCTGGTGAGGTGACCATGGGGTTCTGTGGAGAAGTCAGCTTCGGGTCAGGGCCCAGTTTCATTGCCTTTCCAGGTGTCTGGCCAGCCTGGAGCCTTTCCCCTCCCAAGTCAAACAGAGTTGGCTTTGGGACAGCTGATTCTCCTTTCAGAACCTGCTTTCTCACTGCAGACAATAAAAAAGCCTATCGGCTACCCTGGAAATTTTGTTTCCATCCCTGTCTGCTTAACAGTCACCTACTGTCCCTGTCAGTGAGCCTGCTGGGTTGCCCGTATTGAATTAAGTGAAGCAGGAAGCGCTACGCTGCCCTCATCCCGGCCTTGATAGATTGTTTTCCTATGATTGATGTTTGTCCTTGTGCCCCCTCTTCAGAAAGGAGGAGGGGATCAAAAGCCATCAAAACGGAGAAGCCAGCAGACCTCGGAACTGGTGGGTACCACGCACCAGTGTACCTTAGTGCAACAGCAATCGGTCACCTCCGGCATGAGATGCCACAGTAGGGGACTCCAAGGGCAATTGTTACTCACCCTTGGACGGAATCACGGTGGTGAAAACTTCAATATTCTCATCGCTGCAGCTGTAGATTTGATGCATGGTCTCAGCCTCCTGCCCTGCAGGGTGTCCCGGAGCCAGTGGCCTCTCTCTGGAGTCCTAGTCGCAGGGTTTCCTAAGCCAGTCTGGTTCTGGGATCATTGTGCAGGTCCACAAAAGGCAGGCTGCCTGTGCCTCTCACGACAGTCTCCACCGCAACATTTCCTAATCCCATCTGTCCTTTTTNAAATGAATCCTATTATTGCAAACCTTTGATTGAACGCGAAGGCTTCCGTCTCCCCCCAGCTAGGATGTACTTAACATTTTTATTTTGCAGTGTCTGCTGCAGTGAATTTGGAAGTCTTTTGTGAAGTGACGAAGTGAAATCGCCTACTCGGTTAGCGCCCAGCTTGGCTGGAGGATTTCACCGAAGAGGAAACGTCAATTTTGCTATCAGTCATGCCCAGGTCTCGTTCCAGAAAGGAAGGACTTTTTTTTTCTCCCCCCAGGGAAACTGGATCTTCGTTTGTCATGTGTTAATTTGGCTCCCTTCAAAGTTTCTATTTTAAACAAAAGGACTTTTTTTCCACCACATATTTGCTTCAATCCATTATGACAAGGCTTACATTTCAGGAAGTGAGCTCTTAGTGTTTCTTTGTACAACCCTACAGGTGTGCACAGCCGTGCAACAGGCAGTGCACACACTCAAGAACACNTTTATAGGATAGTTATATTTTTATTATTTTCTGTGTTTGGATGTATTTATTACCTTATCTTTCTATGTTATATAGCCTAAGAATATGCTGTATTTTCCCCATATATACACATATATATACATATATACACACATATATACATGTATACAAACAAATGTCGTGGCTGATATACATTTCATAAACGTATGTAAGCATATACATTCTTATCCAATTCCACTTCCTTTTATTATGCTGTAACTTCACAATACTTTTTTTGTTTTTACTTCACAATACTGACAGGATATAATGATATTAACATTGACAGCTGCCCTAATAAATATTTGTTACAAACCAGGCAGCTTGCCATATGATCTCATTGAATATGCGGAACTAACCAATTTTTATTATTTTACCATGGTATACTTGAGAAAGTGAAGTATAAAGACTTCAGCTTTTCTGGTGATTAAGATAGCTAATTTGTGTCAAAAATAGGATTTAATCCCTAGATTGATTGAAAGTTAATGTACTAACTCCTCAAATTCTCATTCTCTCTCTCTCTCTCTCTCTCTCTCTCTCTCTCTGTGTGTGTGTGTGTGTGTGTGTGTGTGTGTGTGTGTATCTCGTGCTATAGCCCAAGTTGGCCCTGAACTCATAGCCAGCCCAGTGTAGGGATTACAGGTATGCACAACCATGCTTCATTTTTTTTTAATTTAATGAGTATGAGTGTCTTGCCTGCATGGGACATCAGAGCCCCTGAACTGGAGTTACAGATGACTGTGAGTGGCCACGTGGGAGCTGGGAATCAAACCCAGGTCCTCTAGAAGAGCAGCTGGTGCTCTTAACTGCTGAACCATCTCTCCACCCCTTTGTGTTCTATTCTTTAGTCTTAAGACCTGCCCTTCTTTGACCTTGGGTAAAGCTAATTCATCACATTTTAGACACGGAGTTATGTCCACTGATAGTTCCATTCTGCACACATTGGGAGCATTTGTTCCCTACGTAGTTTTCAGCACTCCAGCTCTTTCTCTGAGAATTGCACCTCTCATCGAGGGTGCCTCTGGGTAGCTATGTTTGCTCAGCCTGGACTTACCTCTGTGGCCACATTTGATTGAGCCAAGGTGGATGGCTAATCCNACCTGCTGCCTCCTGAGTAACTGCAATGGGGTCCTGGCCTGGGGCCAGAAGAAAGGTGTGAACTCCAATGCCAGAGGTATGCTCTGGGCCTGTAAATCCCAATCCTGACAGTAGAGGCTGGGGCAAAAGGATTACAGCATGGGTAAGATAGAGAGTTCGAGGCCAGAATGAGCTACATAGCAAGACCTTATCTCAAAGACAAAGCAAAACACAAGAAACTGAGATGGGACCATCATGACGATGGTGGGGAAAATGCTTGTTGGCAAGTCTGAGGACCTGAGTTCAAGGCCCAGATCCCTCCCACATTGAAAGGAGAGAACTGACTCCTAAAGTTGTCCTCTGACCTCCAAATGGACACATGTATCTACACACTCTCTCACACACAACAACAATAACAATAATAAAATAATAGTAATGGCAGACTGGAAGGGGCCTGGGCTCTAGATGTAAATACCGAGTAAAGAGTTTTAGCTGAGGAGGGCAACTGTTTCCATCAAGACNCACACTTGTGTGTGTGGTCATGCACACACTCACTTGAGGGCCAGTGTAGGAGGCAGCTAGGAGNGAGGCAATGTGTGTTGGGGGTGGGGGTTAGGTTGAGGTGGAGCATAAAAAAGCAGAGGTAAGACAGAGACTACCGCCTGTTTCTGCCTTGCCTCTGGGCCCAGTGTCTTTATTCTCTTGGGCTTGGTAAGATATCCAGTCTTCACATGTCAGATTTCCTTTGATGTCAGAAGAAGTAGGTTTCAGTCATTTTCAGCTGAAAAGTTGACTGTTTGAAAGACTTGTTGGTATGTATTGTGTATACATTTTATGACCTTTACAGTGATTAAATTTCAGATGCTGCCAAACTTAGAGGGGTATCTCCTGGGATAGAGTAAAAGGTGCAGAATTAACAAACTTGAATGGTTGGCTAGAATCCACTAGATGGAATTTAGCAAAAAGAAACAGAAACATCTGGCCTTGTATTTGTAAAAATAGCCANTCCTGATTTAGTAGAAAATTATTAATAAGAAATCTGAGGTTTTAATAAACCATAAGCTTAGTAAGTAGCAATATTAAAGTGCAGGCACTGAAATGAACAGATGAAGACCTGTAGACCCATCATTAATTAAAATTAAGAGCCTGAGGCTGGAGAGGTCGCTCAGTGGCTGGTGATTAAGGGTGTGTGCTGCTCTTGCAAAGGACTGGAGTTCAGGTGCCAGTACACATCAGGTGTTTCCAGCTATCTATAACTCTAGCTCCAGGGGATCTGATGCCTTCTTTTGACCTCTGAGGGCACCTGCANACACACATGCACACACATACACACACACGTGCACATATTCAATGAATCTTTAAATATTAAGAACTTTGGGGGGGAAATTATACTAGATCTAATTCCAAGGGATGGAAATTGGATTCAATTTTTATCCAAGAAAAGCCAAACTTAATCANTTAGAGTATATTGTGTTATATTTAATTAGTGAGCCTGAAATATGTAACTAAATGGCCTGATGTAGGAAAACACACTCAGAAAACNTAGTTCTGAAGGAATCATTTTTACTTGTTTGAGGTATTTTTAACTAATAAGAGTAACATGTGATTGCTATATCAAATACAAACACTGTAGATGGGTCTACTGAAAAATCAAAACCTGCTTCCTGTGACAGTTTCACTTCCTAACAGTGTTCTCTATATATATTGGTGGGTATATTAGCAGATTTTTATGCTTATTTAGAAGTCTATATNGTGAATTTTTTAAAAACAGAAATTGAGTAATACTATATGCACAAATGTCAACATAGACAATTCCCGTCCTTTTTGTGGGAGACCTCTGAATTCTTAGAATTCATGCATCCCTTTCCATAGTTTATTTGTACTTTTAAAAGTTAGGAACAAGCCACAGGGGAGGGCTCCTCGTTAAAGTCCTTGCCGTGCAGCCNTGAAGACCCCATGTTTGATCTCATTGTGCTTATAAAAAGGCNGCAGTGGTCAAGACTTGTAATGCCAGCACTGTGGAGGTACATGCAGGGAGATTCCTGGACCAGTCAGTGTGGCCTAATCAGTTAGCTTCTATTAAAAAGGAAACTACTACACAGTGTATACTTGTGTAAGAATCTTTTTATATGGCCCTGTTTGGCCTCTGTGCTTAGAGCCCAGAATCTAGGATCTTCCTGGGCTTGGTATTTTACAATCCTTGGAGTGGTGAATGGATGAGCCATTTTAGAAACAGCAAGCATACACCACACCTATGAATATTAGTGTCAACCCCTGCCCAGTGTGAAGCTACACATAGTTAGACCTGCCCTNGCCTGAGTACCAACCTCTCCTCCTAAGGCCTGGGAATCACCACTGAGCTTTCCTCCATGATTACACGGGGTGCTCATTTAGTGATGTTTTTTATACATTTGATCTCTGTAGTTACTCCAAGGGCAGTCATATCAGGGGGAGGTTTTCTTTCTTTCATGCTCTGGGAAATGCTTGCTACCTATTGGGGAGTGGGAGACACTTNATGGTGTAGTCTCCCCCCTCTTTCTCTCTCTCTTTAATCTAAGAGCTCCAGAGATCTAGCTATGAGAAACCTTCTCTGATGAAACAGCATTTAGCGTGAAACCGAGGCTGGGCTGAGACTCCAGCAGGTGTCTAAACCACCTGGAGCACATCCTAAAATGCAGATTCTGGTTCCAATGGTCTAATGTGTGGTGGTGCAGGTCCCAGGGCAGAAATCACCTAAGGAGAGGTCTATCTATCTATCATCTATCTACCTACTACCTATCTATCTATCTATCTATCTATCTATCTATCTATCTATCTATCTATCTATCTATCCAGGCAGGGTCTACTTGGCCTGGAACTCACTGTGTAGACCAGGCTGGCCTCAAGCTCACAGGAACCTACCTGTCTCTGCTTCCTGAATGATG
>LZPO01008238.1:3037-14914 GCA_001675575.1 Neotoma lepida | reverse complement strand
TGTTGGGATGTCAACTGTCATTGTTTAGGTTTTGTTTAGGCTACCGTGGCGTTGAGATTGCGTGGATACAGCTTTCCTATTCAATATAAAACAGTCTCTTAGTAGACACNTTGGTCCTTNAGCTCTTACCATCTTTCTGCTTCCTCTTCCATGATGTTACCTGACGATCCTGTCAATTTGGGTTGGGCTCTCCATGGTTACGTGTTCTTTGCATTTTGACACAATTGTGGATTTCTGTGATGGTCTCCATCTGCTACAAAAAGAAGCTTTCTTTGATGAGGGCCGAGAGCTACCCTGAACTGTGTGTGTAAGTGTTTAGAATGAAGTTTAAAAATACACTTATTTAGGAGACAGCAGTAGCAGGTTGTCTAGCCGTGGGTAGNTGGCTAGGTTCGTAGTCCCATCATTAATTCCCTCCCATTGGGTGGGCCTTAAGTCTAATTAGACAGCTGCTAGCTATCTCCAAGTTTTAAGTGCCACTACTGTACTTTTGGGTATATCTTACTGCATTGGCCTTTGTTGGATGTCATAGGCATTATAGCTGAGAATGGCTATTAGTNGATTTTTTCCCTTGGAAACTTGTAATATGAGAACTAGTCCTCAGGGAGAAGGCTTCCAAGTTAGTTCCAGATAAATTCCTCCAAGTCCTGTACCAAAGTGTGTAGTGTCTTCAGCAATAAGGACTTACCTTCAAATTCCNCAGATAACCAAGGCAATGGCGATAGCCTGTGTTTGGGCAACAGTCTCTTGACTCCCCTGAACTTGGAAGTTTCTCATGTCTGGTACTGGGATTTTTGTTGGATAGACTAAGGCTGTTGGGGGGGGGTGTTATTACCCTTAGTGGTGTAACTTCATATAAACTATATATATTCACATATTACATGTAATTTTAGGTAAACAAAAAAATAATGATTCCTTATGGCTTTTTCAAACACCCTTAGTGGTATCTACTCCTCCTCCTTCCCTCTCCCTCTGTACTGCTGTCCCTCCCAATCCTATTAAAGCTCCGCCCCCTTTCTAGTTTCTGCCTTTATGGCACCTGCAGCCCACAAGTCCCCTTTCTCGAGCTCCCTCCCCCATTCCCTCTTTTGCTTTCCTGGTTTCTGAGGTTGCCTTTCTTATATAGCCCAGGCCTACCTAGGAATGACACCACTCACAGTGAGCTGGACCATCCCGAACCGATATCCATCAAGAAAACGCCTCACAGACATGGCCGCAGGCCAGTGTGATGGAGAGCACTCCAGATGTTTCCATCTTCTCGTTATCACAGTGGGGGTTTTACTCATCATAGCTCTCCTGCTGGCTACAGTGGCTCATCTACTTGCCTTCCTGCCCTGGAAAAGCCATGTGTGTGGCCTCTGTGGTGAGTGGTGGTGAGTGGATCCTGGGAGAACAGCAGCCGGTGGAACTGATTTCCTGCCTGTGAAATGTGGTACAAATTCTTGTTTGCTAGTGACGGCTTTTTGCCTTATTAAATGTTTAAACTGTTATGTGAGCAAGTTTTTCTTTTTATTAAAACAACAACAACAACAACAACCCCCCAAAAACCTACAGCCAGGCAGTGGTGGCGCACGACTTTAATCCCAGCACTCAGGAGGCAGAGGCAGGTGGATCTCTGTGAGTCCAAGGCCGGCCTGGGCTACAGAGTGAGTTCCAGGACAGCCAAGACTACACAGAGAAACTTTGTCTCTAAAAACAAACAAACAAACAAAAACCAACAAAACAAAACAAAACAAATTACAAAAATGCGTATACTAAACAATGGATGCTCCCATTTTCCAGTTATCTCTATTTTGCAAATATCTTATTTTTCCTAATACTAATTTCAAGATATATTCAGAGACTGTAGNATAATGAACCCCCAGGACCTGTCACTCAATTTTAACAATGACCAACTTTCTGTTTTCATTTATACTGCTTTCTCTATCACCCAAATTTGATTTTGAAGCCAGTTTTAAGTCAACTATTTCTTTGTTAATTGCAGTNCTGCAGGTTGAAGCNGAGGGCATGCCGGGCAACTGCTCCACCAGCATGTGAAACTTCTACAAATATTCTATTTCTCAGAGTTTTATGGTGAGATCAGAAATAAAAGTCAGGTCACCAGGCCCAATGTCAAGGTAAATGCTTAGGTATTTAATCAGATGCCTTGTTCATGACATGAGCAACNANTATTGCCATTAGCTCTTGATTTATGAAGCCACATGTCAGCTGTATGACGGATGTCGTTAACATCGGCGTGGCGGGTTCATTCATCTGTCCCTGAGCAGCACTCTTCAGTCATGAATGCACTCAACAGATGGGGAATTTCATGGTCACAAATGGAACTGTTTATCCTCCCATTGTTCCCGTGTTGGCAATCAGACCAAATCCATTACCCACCCATAAAAAGATCAGCCTGCTGCCAGTTCAGCTGTGGAAGGAACGAAGCTATGTTGAAGGGATTTAGAGTTTTAAGAGATAAAAGATGTAATAAGAAGCCACATAAAAATTAAGACCCCAGAGAAAAATTTGCGTCTCTCTTTCTAAATCCAAAGGATTAAGAGATTTGAAAGGGAAGGCCCAGCGAGTCTCCATTTTCTTTAACATAAATACGCTAGGGCCCCTTTAATTATAAACATTGCATAGCGTTCACTGTGTGCTGACAGCTTTATTATGTCATTTTAAAATTCACGAACACTCATATTGGGCTCTGAAGAAGGAGGAAATGTCTGCTTCATAACAGGAAGGCTGCTGAGACCGACATTCGCCCGGGCTGTTGGGAGGTTCCATGTCAATAACCAGTCACTCGCTCTTCAGAAAGTTCTTCTGGCTTAGCTTGCAGGTTCTCTGTACACCGATCTGGTAGTTCCATGGCTTCTCCAGGCCGACCTCCTAGCATCTGAAGAGGACTATGGAACCTGGTTTCTGAATGTGAATTCTAGAACACTTCTTACCTTTGGTTCTAATAGGATATTACAAGAAAGAAGTATTGGTTCCAACACTCATCCACAGCAGCTGAGGATCTGGACATGAAGTCCTTCTCACTCAGAATGTGAAACTTTGGTCAACAAAAAATAGTCTGAGAAAAAGNTAGACCAGCTGTTTCATTCTTCTCTATTTCTAGTCTTCAAATACACATATCACCAACTCACTGCTGAGGATGCTGGCTATGACGGAAAGGATGAAGACCTTTGGTAATAGAGACAAAGTCCTTCACCCCTGGTTAACATATTAGACAGAGAAATGGAGCAGATAATAAATGACAGGCACACAGAGTATGTTCTGGAGTTCAGAGGACACTTCAAATCAGGGTTCCTGTTATTTCTCTATGAGAAAGATAGCCACTGAGATATTTTGGTTTTTCTCCTTCCTTCCTTCCTTCCTTCCTTCCTTCCTTCCTTCCTTCCTTCCTTCCTTCCTTCCTTCCTTTTCCTTTTCCTTCCTTCCTTTTCCTTCCTTCCTTCCTTCCTTTCCTTCATTCCTTCCTTTCCTCTCTCCCACCCTCCTTTCTTTCTTTTCTCCTCTTCCTTCTCCTTTTTGCTGTTGGCAGNNTGGACNATCAAACCCAGGGACTCACAATGCTACTCAGAGGCTCTGCCATTGAGCTCTGCTTCCATCCTCTACTGAAAGATTTTATGAGGGTGTATCTTATGAAGAGCATTCTGGAACAGGGAAGGGAAGAGCTTGTAAGATGTCAAGAGATAGAAGCAGGAAAACCATTAGGAAGGTGACTGTTGCAATCAGGGCACAAGGTGGGATTCTGAACCAAGAGCGACGTGGGCATGTGCGTGGTGTGTGTGTGTGTGTGTGTGTGTGTGTGTGTGTGTGTGTGTTGATGAGAAAATGAGAAAGATAATAATTCATAATATTGTTGAAAAGGTAACAATGAAAATGTATAAAGTGCTTAGAATAGTACTTGTGTAATCTAACCTCAATGTAATTCATATTTTCTCTTTGAGACTGTCTTTTCCAGCATGGACTATTATAACAAATCTCTAAAGCCTGGGCCTAACATCCATTTCTTACGGCTCTGGAGGCTGGGAAAGCCAACATGCATGTTCCATCTAGAGTCATTTCCAGTGAGAGGTGTCTTCTTGAGTGGAAGGTGTCCAACTTTTGACTGTGTGTTCATGGGTAGAGAGGGAGAGCTCTGGCCTCTTTTATTTTAAGGAGACCACACCCTTTTGATTTCATATAAATTTAATCATTGCCCAAAGATCTCACCTCCAAATACAAAAACTCTTGGAGTCCTAGCTTCAGCGGTGGGAGCTGGGGAAGATCCAAATATATACGCAGCCCACAGTAAATCCTGGTGGACATAGCAGAGCAGAATAGAAAACCAGGAAGCGTGAAAGGAGAGAGATGGTTGTGGACAGAGAGAGAAGGACGATGTGCTGGGAGAGAAGGACAGCATCCTTCAAAGGTCTCTGGGAGTCTCTGCCCTGCAGAAAACCTTCCTTGGTGTTGGAGGCCAAATGAGAGGGTGGGAGTTTGGAGACAGAGAGATCACAGATACTGAACATAAAGCCTGTCTGCTTAGTGCCTGTCACTAAGTGTATGTATTCTGTGGCACTAAAAATTTGCTCTCCTTTANGGGTGACAGGGTTCTAGCCCCTCTTTTGTCTTGATAGCCCATGATATAGCAGGCTCCTTTGTTCTATTTCATAGTTTTTAGTCACTGTCACACGGTCACAGTTGTGAAAACTAATGAGGATGACTGAAGCAGGAGGATNACTGGGGTTAAGGAACTNTACTTCTAGAAAGTAGGGAACACTGCCTTCTATGTAAGATATTAAAAACATCAGATCTGTCCAAGAGCCAGGATCACGGTCGTCTTCTTATACTTAACTGTTCAATTCATACATTCCTGAGGGTCTCGGAGGCAGCTTAGCAATTATTTTTCACTATTCAAATGATGCTGATTTGTTTCCTCTGATGGATGGTGAGCTCTTTAAGGGGAAGAACTGTGTTTTATTAATCTCTGGAGTCCCAGAACCTGGCATAGCACTTTATAGTAGGTGGCTACCCAAAGCAAGATCTGTGTGTGGGGCCAAATCATTTGCCAGCAGCAAGGCTTTGGTCAAACAATATGAGTTCTCTGAGGCCTGATTTTTATCATCCATAAGCAGGAGATAATTGTAAATGCTGCTTTATTAAGCTGTTTTCACTAGCAAATGATATAATGCATGTGATGTACTTCTAAGGCCCAATATGCAAAGATGCAAGCCCATGATCAATATTAGGTTTACAGTTAACATTTTGGTTTGACAAGGTTGATTTGGGGGTAAAATTTGGCAAGGCATTTTACCTTTGGGAGCTTTTATTTTTTTTAATTACCATCTTTATTTATCAAGCCAGCTAGAGGTATTAGCCTCTAAGAGTTTTGTAACTAATTCCCAAGGCTGTCTTTTATCACTGGCCCTGCGTGTGTAGCTTGGTAGGAATTCACAAGGTGAATATTTCAGCAGACTCTTCACCACAAAGGACACTGAGATGGAAAGTCAACACATGACAAGATGTCCATCATTACAACACGAATCAGATCTGTGACAAGAGCTCTCTATAAATTTGCTAGACTGACTGGGAAGAAAAAACAAAACAAAACAGTGTAGGCCTAGAGACNCAGATGCTTGCCTACCACGTCTACTCATGTCTAGAATGCATGAAGCCCTGAGTTCAGTCCCCAGCACCATATAATCCCAGGTGTGACGGTGTGCACCATGCATCGTGGTGCAGCAGATTTGAGACCAGCTTGGGATATAGGNGCTTCTATTTTTCAACGAGTAAATAGAATCGTGGTTTGTTTTACAAATATTTTCCCTCATAGTCAGTACATGGTATGAAGTTCACACTGGTTGCCCTGTAACTGTTGTCAAAGCCATCAAGGGAGTATGCGCACATACAGCTTCCAGAAGTTTCTGATTAGAAAGCAACTTAGACCCTTGGGAGGGGTCTTGGGGATGGTTCCTNGTCTCTCTCAGTTTTCACAGGGTAGCAGTCTTTGCACTAACAGGCCNGGATGATTTATAGAAAAGAGCATTTGGATATTATTCTCAGACATACAAACCATAGACCANGANTGTGATGATGCAGGCCTGTTGGCTAGGGGTCCACTCCCAGAGGGTCCAAGAAGGCAAAAATAAAAAAACTAATAATAATAATAATAATAATGATAATAATAATAATAAAATAAAGTACAAGGCAAAGAGAAAAAAGATTTGGTAATTTATAGTTTCGCTTTCATGTCATTACAGTAGTTTTATAAGTTTATTTGAGTTTATCTCCCCATAGACACCNTCGGGCTATGTAGTCTTCTCTCCATCTCTATGCATTCTGTAGATTCAAGTAAGCACAGATCAAAAATGTTCAGGGGAAAATCACACCTGACACCTACACACACAAGACACACTATGTAGTGTCTTGTGCCCCAACAGGTCTCTGCCAGCATGAAGACCATCCTCAGATGTAGCCCTAGACCCTGCATCTCCAGAGCCCTGTTGCTGCCACCTCCAGCTCACTGAATGCCAGCTAATGGCAGCAGGGGNGGCAAGGGAGGAGTTTCCTATGCTGTGGCTTGTTCTAAGATAGCTGCTTGCAAATCAGCCAACGGGAGAGGATGTCTTAGCATGACACCACTAGAGAAAAAGATGTGGTTGTAAGTCCACAGAACCCCTACTGCAGCGCAGAGGCCTCTTTAAATGCTCAGTGTGAAAAAATAGGCAGGATTTTAACACCAATCTTTGAGCTTCTAGAGTATGGATATTGGTGTTCTGCAGCAGGAAGTCAAATTAAATTGGCCTGGGAGGGCCTTAGCACACATGTCTCTTCTCTCTCTTTCTCACACACACCCCTGTGTTGGACATATACAGACTTTCCTCACTCTTGACACTCCCTAAATAACACAAAATAACTTTTTATATTGTAGCAGACAATGGAAGGCATCTCCCGGCAATTTAAATTATATGAGGTTATAAGTAAAGTCTATATCATTTTATAAAAAGGACTTGAGCATCTTAGGATTTTTGGTAGCCAAGGAGTGTTTTGGAAACTCCATGGCTANCAAGGGTACACTCTCCTGACATAAAAGAAAAATCGCAGTTCTTTTTTGTGGGTCCATCCATGTGAATGAAACTCCACTGCATTAATCCTTGTGCTACAGTTTATTCTGAAGAGAAATGAGAGGAAAGAAAAGAGGGAGCAATGCCTAAGGTGAAGTCCTGGACATATTTAGAAAATATGTATCAAAATTCATGCTTGAAATGTAAAAATTTAATGTGGGGAAACTGAACTTAAAGTGACTGAAAACATGAAAACTCCACATACATGACCAGCATCTGCTCCCCACTACAGTAGTGGTGGGAAGGAAAATTNGGAAGTCATCCTAATTGCTTGTATTATGGATGAATTATTAAAATTCTATCCTGTGTACTAGATATAAACCAAAGGACAATCAGACTGCAACCCACAGATCCAGGGAAGCTACCTAGCAGGGAGGACCCTAGGATGACTGTAGCATAAAATAAGTTTTGGTTTTGCCCAATCACTGGGCATGCTTTAGTGAAACATTTCACTATTAGGATCAGAATTTGTAACCTGTATTTATGTTCAAGATATCTGTATATTATCTCTCCTGCAGTTGTACATCNAATGTTTTAATAATAATAAAAAAAAGAAAAAAATTCTATCCTATGAATTATTGTGTGCCTTTTAAAGTGGTGTTCATGAAGACTATGTGGAAACATGACAAAGCTTAAAAATGTCATGTCTTNTCAGAAAAGAGCTAAAGATTCTCTNTCCCATGTGGNAAAACCTNGAACAAGAANACCACATGTTAAACAGTCGTATTTGGGTAGTGNGATTATACGACATTTCCCTTTTCTCTTGAGTGTTTTAATTAGTTTCCAAGGTATAAAAAATTCTACAGATTGGAAAGTGATTAAAACCACCCAATGAAAAATCCAATACTTAAGGCCTTAAAGAATGAAGATTTGAAGTTAGCTGTCCTAGGTTCATGAGGGATGCCACATGGGACATTTCAAGCAGTTGCTGCAGTTTGAAGGAGATTGCATTGAATCTGAGAGTGATTGGAGTTGAAAAATCAGAGGGATAATAGTAGAAGACACTAGGCCCTCCCAAACCCAGCTGCCAGCAATTCAACTGAGGGCTTCAAGAACTAATTTCCGTCCATTCACTATGGTTGTGCTCAGGAGACTACTCCCCAGGTCATTGTGATGGTGATGGTCACGTCTGCCAACGGTTCCCAGAGGGCCAGGCACTTCATGACAGCTGTCTGGGTTGGGGTTGCTGGGCATCAGAGAATCACAGCCTGTGCCATGTTGACCTGGAGGTGAACAGTTATCCTACGCACACCTCCTCCCCAGGGGTAGCATGCCTCATTAGGGTACAGTCTCTAATCCAAACAACCATTCATCTTTTTTCAGGGCTAAAGGGCCAGCCAAGCGATTTTTGTGCACANGCTTTCTGTTTTGATACTGTACTCATCTGTGTTTCANAAGAGCAGACTTACTTCACTGAACACANNTTACAGCTGTGTCCAGAGCTATAAACACAATGCCAAACTCAACACAGCCCTTCCTGTTCATGGAGAAGGAACAAGAGAACAAAACTAGTCATCTGTTTATTGTGGTGCTTGACGATAAATCATAGTGACGAGGCTTAACTTAGAATTCGTGTTTACCTCATAAGTATTAGAGATGTATGGTTTCAGTGAAAATGCTGTCTACGAATGTAGTGTTATATAAACTCTTGGGTGTCACTCTTTTGATCTTCCCTCCTTTGCCAAGGAAACCAAGTAAGTGAACCTGTAACTCCAGAAATGTTCTTAAAAGGAAATCAATAGAAAACTAGGATTTGAAATGAAAAAAATGCACTTGGTATCTCTGTGAAAGATTTGATGTGCAGACATGGACCGTGTCTTCTCTCGCATCCTTAAAATAGCAGGCAAGTTACAAAACACTTCTTTCTCCATGTTTTCATATTGTAAAGAGCAAAATGATGAGTCTCAAGATAAAAAGACCNTGAAGATTTCCTAAATCTGTTTCTTAGTGCATGGCCTTGAAGTTTTTCCTTTGCAGCGTCACTGTCACTATGAACACCAGACATTCCTGGTGAGTCATATGTAGGCATCTGGTGACTGTTAGGAAAGGCATCAAATAGTTGAGGGATGAAGAATTCAGTTTTATANCTCAAATTGTTTTTCAATAAATTTCTCACATTCAGAATCTCACATGCAAGAGAAGATAATACATAAAATATACTCATAACATTTTCAAGCTAAAGAGGCCTTGGTTAAATAAAGTGAGATTCAGGTGTCAGGGGGACAAAAATTCAGCATCCCAGAGCCTCTAAATAATACCATAGAGCATTATTGAGAAGACATTCCCCATGGGCATGTCATCTGTGANTCAATCAATCCCAAATTGAAAATACTGAAGAAAAAGGCTTCAGAAATTTCCAAGGACCAAACCTCAATCAGCTGTGCACTGAACAGTGCTGAGTGTGTGTGTGTGGGGGGGTGGGGTGGAGTGTGTAGATAGACCCTGCTGGAGCCTCCTGTCCCTGCACAGCTTGCCTGTCTCCAGCATGAGCTAGCATTGCTTGGCCTGACTCTTGTGAAGTTGGACCTACAATAACATGTACAGACTTCTTTCCATCGTCATTCCCTCACAATACAGCATAGCAAGCAATTACAGTGTCACTTTGTGTTGATAGAAGGACTCTAGAAATNATTTAAGGCACTGGAAGGATGTTCATAGGTTACATGGAGATATGGCTCAGATATGTGTGTGCGCATGTGTGCATGCATGGGTGTGCACACATACAGTGGTACTGAGAACTGCACCATTTTATCATTTTATGTGTTTGAAGGAACTAGGCACTCACAGATTTTAGTATCTGCATGGAGTCCTGGAACCAACTACCTAAGGACACAAGGGAAAAATGCATTGTAAGAATTCTCTGATCTAACCTATTTGGACATTTTAAAAGGGTGGTGGTGGCAATGGGAGAATCCCCACCTCTTCCTATGCTGAATGTACTTTTATTAATTGACAAATTTTACTGAATATTACTCAGATTGGCAGAGCTGACCCATTCTCTGTCTCATTCACACATAGCTTCTATTTATGCTCCATTATTTACTTTCTGTAATTTTAGCTATACATGACCAACAAGGTTTAGCTGGCGAATTCTGTTGGTATCATCTTATGCTTATCTTTGGATGCTGGGTATAAAGCTTGAGTGTTTGATAGGAATTTTCTTTGTGTGTGTGTATGTGTGTGTGTGCGTGTGTGTGTGCGTGCATGTATTTTGTGCATATGTGTGTCATGTGCTAAGCATGCACTCTACCACTGAGTTATATCCTCAGCCCTTCCTTCTCTCTGTGTGTGTGGTGTATGTGTGTACACATGTGTGTGTAGCTGCACACTGTATATGTGTATATGTGTATATGGAAGACAAAGGTTGGCACTAGGTGCCTTCATTTTGCTCTCCACTTTATTTTCTGAGACAGTCTTTCTTAGTGAATCTGGACTGGCTGGCCAGTAGGCCCTGGCATCTGCTCATCTCTGCCTGCCACCTCAGAGCCAAGTTTACAGATGGATGAAGCTGTGACTGGCATTTACCTGGATGTTGGGGGGGGGGTCTGAACTCAAGTCTTCATGTACAGATGACAAGCACTTTACCTGCTGAGACATCTTCCCTACCCCACCTTCCCTTTTGAAGATTGGAAAATTGCTTTCTTTAACAAACCCAGACAATCTAGGCATTTATAAAATATAAAGTGAGAGAATAGGCCAGCGGTGGTGCATTGCACATTTATAATCTCAGTGCTGGGAAGACAGAGGCAGAAAGACCCCAAATTCAAGACCAGCTTCGGCTATAAAGAGAGTTCAGGCCAGCCTTAAACTACAGCAGTAATTTAAACTACAATAGTACATCACTTGCCTAATATGTGCAAGGCTCTGGGTTCTAATTTCAGCACCTTAAAAAACTGAAAGCATAAAACACTAAGTACACGTTTTCCCTTAATTTTCTATACCCCCAATTTTATCTCTTCAAAGATATATTTTAATNTATATGTGTATCTTTTTTCCTCTATATAGACACATTTTTATATATAGTTGAAAAGGTAAGTCAAATGATGCTAATATATATTTTGCCACTTGTTTTCTATCAACATCTTTTATGAAACAGACATATATATCCAAGAGATTTGCTTCATCTTTATTAATAATACCATAATATCCTACCATTTACTATATTAGGATGTAAAAGTGAATATTTAGATGGTTTTAATTTTTATTANGCAAAAAGTACTGTCTGAGACATCCTTGTCATTTTTTTTGTACACTAATGCTAGTATTTCTTCAGGATAAATTTCTAGACATGCAGTGTCTGGTCACAGTATATTTATATATTTGATAGACAGTTTTGTCCATTTGGCACATGGACTGAGAGGCAGCAGGTTCAGCGGGGTTTGGTGCAGGAACACAGACCTCTGGGGTGTAGCCCACAGGTTTTACATAATGAGCATTAAGGAATCTCCCAAAGGATAAAATCACATCACATATCACATTCAAACCAGTAGCAGGTGAACTAAGTGTGGAGATAAAAGACAGAGGCAGAGCCTGACCTATTTCCTCTATCTGTAATTTCTGGTACAAAGATGGCGGTGATCGTCTCTGCTGACGTGGTAATTAGTATAGTTTCATTGATGCTTCGAACAAGGCAGACAAGTCCTCTTCTGACTGGGCACGGGGTGCAAGCTTGGTGACCCTTTCCTGAGACAGTAAATAAAAGGGGTTATCCGGGGCTTGGAGTGACAGGGTCAATGCTATGTGCTTATGTAAATTAGCTTGGTCATTAGAAACAATGACT
>LZPO01008237.1:99369-110680 GCA_001675575.1 Neotoma lepida | reverse complement strand
TATTAGATAAAATTCATCTAAAGCAGACCCAAAATACTGACTTGCTAAGCTGCCATGTCTCCTGCCACCAAACTGTGCTACCTCCTAGGGCTTAGGAGATGCATTTGGTGAAAGCCAAGGCTTTCCATGTTAGATAAAGGCCAACACTGAGATGAAATAGAGTGGCCCACAGATGATTGCTCAGACCTTCAGGATTTATTCACAGTGTGTTGACTTATTGGAGAGAAAGCTCTGGCGAGTGGGGTTTTATTTAGAGCTATAAGGGGATATTGCTGCTCTTTGTTTGCCTTTAGGAGTTTAAAGATCAGCTTCAGGGTCAAGCAGATATGAGTTTGAGATCTATGTCTTACTGGTTGTGGTTCTGGTAAGTCTTGTCTCTTTCTGTATACACCAAGAATGTGGTTCTTCCTTCATGTGTTGTGGTGAGTGTTTACTACCATGCTTGGCAGTAAGTAAACACCCAATAAGTAGTTGTTACTATTATCGTTTTCTCTCGCTAAGGGCAGAGGTTATGCAAACTATAGATTATAATTTGTGAGTTTGACATTACCCGTGAAGTGGCAGAGTACATATTCATGGTCCTGTAATTAATAACAGGACTCGGAGATCAGGGTCAATGCTGTTGGCTAAGCTGATCAATTTGAGACCCATTTGTCCATAACTTCCTTACCACCCTCATTAGGTAGTGTGGGGCATATACTTGTGTTTGTTTTTTAATTCACAAGTTTGGACTGAGGTATTTATAAATTGGTTGTGAGGAGAACAACACTTGAAATGGTCAAGAAATAGCACTGATGATACTGAAAACCGAAACAACAATGTGTTGCCTCTTTTTCTTAGTAATGGTTTCATTAGTAGTACTTTATGGGAAAAGCTGGCAGTCAAAGACTCATAAGCCAGAATTGTTCTCAGACTAGGTGCCGGTGCCCGAAAGGACTCGACCATCCTTCAGGAAAGCTCAGTTACCTTCTAATCTATTAGAAAGAATCAGGCTTTTACTGAGAAGGGAGATGATAGTAAAGAATCTTAAAACCTCCTAGGAATGACAAATGTTGAGATGCTGAAAAGGAAAGGAGAGAGAAAAAAGTGCTTAAAATAACAAGTTTTAATATTGAATGGAAGATTTATCAGCTTAGGAAAGAAAAGTGTAGAAAGAAAGTCAACCATCTTTTCATTATGCTTGTGTGTTCTCATCCAAGCATCCAGTCTAGTGACGGAACTCCTAGAGAAATGAAGCAATGAAATAAATTACCTCCAGCAAATGGGAAGATGGGATCAGTGATGATGCCATGGGACATTTGTGGGTCATGAAGGACACATGATGATAATCAGATTAGATTCTGGGAAATACCATGGCATCTTAGCATTGGAATAAAAATCCAAGGATGTCTAGGCTGATGCACATANATGTTGTTGATATTTGCTCTTCAAATCAAATGTCTTGTGGAATCCTAACATCAACATCAAGATGAAGTATCTCTGGGGTGGGGATGCCCAGAGCTTGGCTTGCTTGTTATGTCCTGATTTCCTTGCTTGGCATCTTAATCTTGTCCTAGGGTTCTTAAGGATTCTAACCAGCCCCTCACTCCTTTGACCCAGAGCCCTGATGGCTAGTCATAGGTTCTTGGCATACAGAGTGAATCACTGGGAAGCATGTTGTCTTGGTTTTCATGAAACTTTGCAGCTGCGAAGGTCATGTCTTCAGTCATGTGGGTTTCTTGTGAATAAGGGAGGAGGAAATTTCTTCAAAAAATGACCTAGTGACATATTTCTCGGACTTGATAGTCTAATAACCACTCTTCCGGTGTCCCTCATAAAGCAGTCTCCTGTATCATTAGAGCCTCTGGTTAGTAAACCTGAGAATTGTCGAAAAAGCTCATCTTGACTACAAGTTATGTTTTTCTTCATGAGGCAGTTACCAGGATTATTTTTACATGTGGACCAAACCCTTTACTATTCATGAGCCTTGATACTGGGCAGTTGGACTTGACCCTTAAATACAACCCCTGCTACATTCTTGAAAAGAGTAGTCCTTACTGAGGATCTCATGAAAAAAATAATTTCTTTTGTAAGACTCTCTTTAGCCTTGAAAATCTAAAACTAGGCCTTGTTTAAGTCAAGAAGCTAACACCTGAGTATCCATTTGCCTCTTCAATACTAAGATGCATCCCTCTTGTCTGCTGTATCCCTCCTGGTGGAGTTGCTTTTCTATAGAATTTAGGTTGGCAGTAGGTTGGGTAGATTTAATGTGGGACTGATGGTCATGAGTTCTCAGGTTAGGCCATTACATACATGGACACACACACACACACACACAGACACACAGACACACAGATACACACATACACACACACATACAGACACATACACACACAGACACACATACACACACATACATACAGACATACATACACACATATATGCACACAGACACACAGACACACAGACACACACACATACATACATACATACACACACACACACACACACACACACACACACACACCCTGCTTTGAGGCTGCTGCTCTCTGTGAAGTTGAGGTAATGTTCAATGTATGAGCCAGAAATCTGCCTTGCTCTAACAGGTGATACAACCTCTATACCCCCTGAGCACTACCTTCTAGAATTATATTCCATGTTGTATACATAGCTACATATACACTTCACATATGATATGTGTTCCTAGTTATCCAGACCCACTGAAGGAATATCCACAACCCAGCCTCACCTGTGGCTATGTCCCTGCTGTTTTAGAGACATGTTCAGATTCCTTAAGGAGTGGCTAGCATCTGAGGTCAGGACAAGGGCATGCCAGTGTACTTTGTCTCTCATCTAATTGCTAGCACTCAAAAAATATCCATGGTATTTATTCTCAGAGGCAGCTTTAAAATCCTTAAATATACTACTTGTCTGGTGGCTTTTGAAGACAGAAATATGCTTTGCTTATACAATTTTTACAAAGGCTAATGCCAGGCTTTTGTCTCCTGTTCAGGGTTGTTCTTTGGTCAATCCCTTTCCATCCTTTGCTTCTCTGTCTCCTCAACAAGGCTTTCCTTGGGGATTTTAGGCCCAGTACTTGAAGGTGACTTCCAGGAGCATGATAAAGACAAAGTTGAGACAGGCTTTGTAGGTAGCAGGGTCCTGGGTATGTGCATGCAACAAGATATGGTGAGTGATAGTGACTTTTTACTTGGCACCTATTATTATATACCGTATGGGTCAGTCCATACATAATCTTCACGATAGCCCTTTGAGATAGACAATATTGTTCTCATTTTACAGGTAGAGAAACTGAGGCTTACACAATTAAGTTACTTGCTAAGGGTCACACAGTAATAAATCATGTAGCAAGCTTTCCACACTAGGTCTGCCAGGTCCTAATCGGTACTACAGTGTATCTCAGTGCGAAGGAACTTTCATGGCCCTGGACTTTTCTTCCCCTTTCAATTGAAATAGATTCACCCTACATGAGGGTGGGCTATGATTTCATCAAGGGTAACTCTACACTGACTCAAAAGTCACTGCAAATTTGAGTCTCAGAAAGTGACACTTAAGGGCTGGGGAGATAGTTCAGTTGGTCAAGTTCTTGCCATGCTAATATGAGTACTGAATTTGATCCCCAGAACTGGCATGGTGGCATGTGCATATCATCCTAGTGCTAGGAAGGTTGAGACAAGATGGGATCCCCTGGTTAGTCAGCCTAGCTGAATCAGTAAATTCTAGGCCGGTGAGAGACCCTACCTCAAAAAGAAAACAAAACAACTATGGTAGATGACATGTCGGTTGACCTCTGGCCTCCATGTGTACCCACACACACATATTTACCCCCTGTATCCTTCACAGNTATGTACACACAAGAAAAATTAAAAGAAATTAANACTTGGAGACTGAATCTAGATGACTTTCATGTTATAATGAAACAGTGAGTGGAGCTGTTCTTCTGATAGGCTAATCAGCCAAGGGCAGACAGCAGTTGGTGAAACATCCTGAGGGGTCACCCAAGGTCTGTCACCTTTGGTGTCTTGGCTGAGACTCTTACTCATACTCATGGTATGGCCCGAGCTACTGACCCCAGGTCAGTTTCTACACTGGAGAGAGAACTTCCCGTCATGCTTCTTACCTTGCTCCTCTTTATACAGCCCCTAGAGACAGCTTGCTGCCCATTCAAGCCTTACTGAGTCGGGTGGAAGCAGAAGTCAGAACTCTTCAGTTCCAAAGCGGAAATAGCTTCATCACAGTTTGCAATTCTAGATTTGCTTGTGTGATTATTTCATTAAAGTCTGCATATCCCACCTGAGTAGACTGCAAGTTCCCAAGGGCAGGGACCTAGTCTGATCTGCTCAACAAGTGTTTGCTAGATCAATGGTCTACCAGATGTCTCTTGGTCTTGACCCTGAATCAGAGATGTGGTGTGTCTGAGATAGGAACCCTTTCTGCTCTGGTGACCCTAGTTTCTATAAAAGGCAGGCAGATGCAGCTGGTCTTTCAGGTGGACCTATCTGCTGTCATTTCAGTAGAAAAATACCCAAAATAAAACCTTGCCAGGAATTGAGTCTCTCAGTTCTTGTCACTCCTCATGTGAGTAGGCTTTTTGGCAAGTTTCTTGTGGAGGGCTCTATCACCTGGAAACCACCATTTCCTTTGGAGAATTGGCCATCAAGAGAGANGGGATCACATGGTCCAAGCTACTATTTCAACTGGAGGAAGGAGGGTTANAGTTGGTTCAGGGACCTTTAGATGACTGACCTTCAATGCCACATAGAGAAAAAAATGGGACATATAGAGGCAAGAAGAAGGTACGTAGTGAGGCAAAAATGGGCTATGTTGGAATCAGAGGTCTTGAATTTGGATGATGACAGGGCTATTGATGAATGCAGTCCTTGGACAAGTCATTGAATATATCTAAGCATCACCCTCTTCATCAGTAAAAGAAGGAAAGGAGAGTAAACTACATCCTTTGTTTCAGAGGTTGTAGTGCAGCCTNCTGTGTCATCATTTGTGTCTGAGGCTCTGAGAACCACACCACAGAATGTCATAGAAATGTAGGTGAGGACTTCAGAGTTTCTGGGAGTTAAGATTAGGACCTGGAAACACAAGGACTATTGCCACCCCTTCGTTCAGCATTAAGCGGGTGTACATACAAAGAGATATCTACAGCAGCTTTCTGCACCTGCTACTCCACAGTAGATCTGGAAAGAGGGTGGACAGNTGGCATGGAAGGCACAGTGGGCATCAGGGGAAAGGAATCCTGGGCAGTAGTGTTTGTGAGGAAAGAGTCAAGGAACCTCACCACACAGAAGACTNTCCACACCAGAGACCTGTGACTGGCTTTGCCTGAAGTCATGGGGTGGAATACCTATAATTCAAAGCCTCCATGAAGAAATATCCTAGGCAGAAGTCTGATAAGTCAGGATGGGCTGTGTGTAAATGAGTTTCTTTTTACTTCTAATGTAATGAGAGGAATGCCTGTTGGGATCACCCTGGGTGTTCATGCTGTGATCGTTCTGGCTTNCTTGAGACAGCATCATGTCCTTATTGGATAACTTTTGTCTGAGGTCTGGTGTTCTATGACTGCAGTCACCCTAGACAGCATCAGACAACACCAGGTGACTACTCATCACCTGGCTTGTTTTGCCCTGTCCAAGTCTGAGGACTTTCTTAGTGACTATAGCCCTCCTCGAGCTTTCCCTTGAGCTCACCTGTGGTGGATGGTTGAACACTGCAGGACCAATGGGGGAGGAATGTGCTTCTTTAGGGTGGGGGAGGTCTCAGGGAGGGGANGAAATCCACTGATTCTTTCCTCTTCTCCGACTTAGCCAAACTCAACCACCATTTTTGGGAACTCTTGCTAGAGACATCTCGCTGTTTCCTCCCTGGCTGAACTAGCAGCCTTACAAGCAATATCATATCATAATTCAATTCTATCTCTTTTCTCTTAGATCTTCTAAACAACGTTTAGGCAGTCAAGTCCCTTTCACACCCTCTATTTTTTTCTCTGCTTTGAGTATTATCTAGATTGCTAGAATGTATGAATGGAATGTTTATTGTTCCCATCTGTGGAGTCTCCTGGTTCAAGCTTTAGTGAATAGAAAGCCCACGTTTATTTATATACAGGATCTTTTTGTTGGCTTACATTTAAAAAAAAAAATTTGGTGTAAATTGGGTGGGAAAATCTTTCTGTAGTATGTCAAGGGCCTCTGGCCAAAGAACAAAGTCTTTCTTCCTGTTTAAAAAAAAAAATCAGCCATTGACCATAAATGAAAATAGTAAATGTGAAAACTTTGACTGAGAACTTCACGCTAAGAAGAGCACCTGCAGTAGCATTTCCGTGAAGAATGTGACCAAGCCTGTGGCCTACCTGAGCTCATGTTTCCCAGAAGACCTCAGCTATCTCAGGACACCAACACAAACAAGACTCTTCACATTAAAGTGTCAGCAACTTTTCAGATTTTGTTTTCAGTAGAAGCTAGGGCAAGTTCGTTAGCCCCAGGCCTGAAGTCCTATTGTTCAATTATTTGCTTTGGTTTTGCTACAAGTAAAGAGAGTATTAGTAGTCTTTCTCCTTAATGAGTTCTATTTTCTTTTTGATAATATTGAACACCAGCAGAGAAAGAAAACAGTCACAGTGGTTATTGGGAGTGATTCAGAGTATCATAAGTGCTAGTATGTGTCTTGTGACCTTCTCATCTAGGTGGCTTTTATCTTTCAAAGTGGCCCATGTGGCTGTAGCCTTGAGGTTCAATTAGTTGTGAATTGAAGCTTGAGCAGTCTGTCAAGCTGGCATGGGCTCCTATAGATGTGAGAANACCCGTTCTATGGTTCCCTGGTGATGTAAATCTGTGTTTAACCTATATATTACATAGTTTTTAGGACAGAGCTAGCTGCTTGGCCTGGTGACTCACGAGAAATCTTAATGGCTGAGGCAAGGGTCTTCTCTCAGAAAATACCTATCCTGGATCATGAGCTCTTTTAGAGCTNTACTGAAAGGCAAGTTACTGATGACTATGACCTGGCTACTGGTTCCTTAGTTGAGTAGCATGTGTGCTGTGGTTTGCATGGGGTTATTAAATAAATAGGTGCTGATGATTTTGCATATTTCCTTAGTGAGATTTTATTGTGCCTTCATTGAGAAAACCAGAGTGTCACGCTTATTTACCTCANTAGGAGCCTGTGTTCTCTCAGCTTGGTGGAGCGTGAGCACTGGTGCTATTGTGCATCCAGGGGGCTGTGAGGTGTAACCTGTTGGCTTCAAACCATCGTGCTGTGCACCTTCGGCTGGAATGGCAGCCTCAAGACTCTTCTTTTTGTGACATGCAGCCTGTCTGGGTGTGTGGTGGGGGAAGTGAAATGCCTTCTGCTGACTGTTTATGCCTTCAGATCTTTTACTGCTCGTTTTGGAAAAAGGAAGCTCTCTTTGTGACCAAATGTATGGGTTTTGCTATCAACTAGGCTTTTAAAACTTTTTTTTTNCCCTTTCTGGAATACCACTGGCAACTGACGGTCTATAGTAAAGAAAGGCAGGATGAAGTCCTGTCCAAAAAGATTCCCAGAGGTTCATGTTCAGGTGGACCGATTTTCCATTGTGATGGATTCTTCAGGCCCACAGAAGCTCAAGGGGTCTTCACACCACAAGAGGAATGGTGAGAAAGTTTCAAGTTTTACTAGTGTGCTGCTCAGACTNGTGACTGCAGTGTGACTCTAGTTATCACTAGTCCAGATTTCTTCTCTGTTCATATGGTAGTTTTTCATTTTTCTACTTTATTTTCTTCAGATACTATTTTTTAAATTGCTATTTTAGATTATGTTAATATATTGTTTAAAAAGTCATGAACTATTTCAGTGCAGTTATTGGAAAGTTAGATCAGTTCAAGGACTCAGAAGCTCCAAGCCAAGGTAATGGTGACTTTGGACAAAGTTCTTTTCTTCTTCTGAATTTCCATAGTGGGCTCAGTTCTGGTGCTGGTGGCAGTTGATATCACAGTGTTTACTGGGGAATTATACTGCTTGTTACTTTCTGTAGATTAGTGTTGAAGGTCCTAAATGCAAGTTGTCAATTTGCAAGTNCTCGTGTCTATTGAGCTTCCCAGAAGGATGTCTTGGTGCTTTGGCTTCTGATACTTCACGGCGCTTTGCAGAGACACCTCAGGAGCAACCCCACTCTTGCCTGCTCAGGTGGAGTCAGTTATGGGATTCCTTGTCAGCTGGCCACAGACACAGAACTGTGGGAGTGTCCCAGCTGTACTAGACCAGGACTTCTATGTTATGCCAGGACACATCTGTTAATTCTGTGGGTTCCAGAGATGACCAGNCATGAAAGGGTNGTACACTATCTTTACAGCATCTCCCCAAAGCCTTCTTGGTTCTTAGATTTTTAAAGTAGCNGGGGCCAGGAAATCCTCACTTCACAAGATCTGGAAGTACCCAGCTAGTCCCTTTCTAGCCAAGTGCATGTTGTGTCTAGTTCNAGAGAGGAAGTAGGACTGGAGAAGAATGGGACCTGGAGGCCTCTAGGCCCTTCCCCAGAATTGTACATGCGAATCAGAGGAATATGAGCCCCATTCCTGTCTCTGATCTGGGCTGAGATGTATGTGTATTGTTNCCCCACTGAATTTAGAGGGTGACCATACTACTTAGACCTCCCTCCTTTGAGGGTGGTCATTATTTTTCTGAGAGTACAGTATCTCAGGTTAGGCTCTGTGCCTTAGGAATGGAAGGAAACCTAAGAGGAGGTAAGCAGAGGTTGAGTGACATGTCTGTGAAGAAAACTGATGTGATCATGAGTGATNCTGAGAAAGGGGAGCAGAATGAAGCAGAGGCAGAGATGCCTGTCCTGTCCCTCATGTTAGTGTATACACACTTACGTCTGCGTGTGGCACTCAACATTGTTCTGTAGACAAGGTGTGCAAGCGGTGCGTGTGCAGGAGTGATGCAGCCAGAAGGAAGGTTGGGGGTTCAAAACATGTCACTGAGAAGTTAAAACANGTCTCCATTTTACAGATAAGGAAATTGAGGTCATTACATAGATCTGGGAATTNTCTACTATTCAGTGACAGCCTATATTTGAATGCAGGTGTTTTTGACTCTTAAGTCTGTTGTCATTGCTGTTTTGAACAAAGATAAAGGTGGTCTCAGGGCACAAATACTATGCTGTCTCTTCATGGTATACACTCTATGTCAGCCCATCTCATTGGTAGGTATTTTATTGTTTATTTTCTCTGCTATACTTTAGAACCCACATGAGCAGGGGCCACATCCACATCCACATGTGTCCAGAAACCTTTTGGAAGAATGAGTATGGGAGTAGAGATACCCTTTTGATCACAGAGGATGCTAACATGAGGATCATCTACGGGGATGCTATGGAGTAGCTCTAGTGTTAAGTAAGGGATGGAGCATCAAAGCTCTAAACTCGGTCATCTTCAGAAACACTGCACATATTTTTATATATGCAGACTCCTTGGCTTAAGTGGATCCCTCAAATCATATTCCAGGGGTATCTGTATTTTGCATCAGTTTCTAGTTGATTCTGCACCATTGTCAGATTGGAAACCATAGCATATATAGGTCTGAAGCTAGCCTAGTCTGAGGATCTGAGGTCCTGACTCTCACTGTCTGCCTCTGGAGCTCACTCTCCCTCTGCTTGCTGGCTTCGCATGGCTTCTTTGCCTACTGGCCTTCAAGACCAGACCATGCTGGTGCTGAGAGCCCAAGAGCCCTGTGGGAGATCTTGGGCAGAGTGAGGCACACATTGTTATCAGTATCAGCTGGGTGTTTACTGAACAAAGTTCAGTCAAGGCAGCCCTATGGATCCGGGTTGAACAGATACCCAGGCTTCCGGGCCTTTGATACAAAGCCTGGGTCCCTGGACCCTTATCAGTGGAGGATAATGGGCTCCTTGTGTGAGTTCCAGAGACCACTGCTTCTTGATCTTGGATGACCTAGATCTTGGCCTGCCCTCCTTGGGCAGTTCCATCTGTGTGGTTAGGTTGTCTCTGATCTCCCAGGCAAGAGAAAGCCCTATGCCCTGGCTCAGGTTTTGCTGATGCTTTGGAGTCTTGGATTTTTTTTTTTTGACAAATGGGAAAGGAAACATTCTCCCAGCAGCAAGGTAGACACCCCACTCTAGGATACATGAAACAGCATTGGGTGTTTATCTTATGTGTACTGAGGATCACCAAGGACATGGCAGACACATAATTTTTTTCAGTCCATTAACCCTAAAGGAGAGTTGAGAGGATGATAAAATGAAGCACATTTGAAAGCATCACCCAGCTGATTAGTTAACAAGCAGCCAGGACTAAGATTACAGAGAGCTTAGGCATGTCTGCCACTCCAGGAGGCAGGAATGAGGCACAATATCTTGAGAAGTTTATAATCATGTTGCAAGCATTTTAAACTCACGCAAACAAGAATAACTAATCATTACCTAGCAGGCTGTAAATTTATTGAATTTGGGAGGTAGAGGATGTAGAGCAGAGGCAGAACACTTGCCTAGCATGTCTAAGGCTCTGGGTTGTAGCCACAGCACCAACAAAACAAAGAGACAAGAAAACAAAACCCTCTTTGCTAAATACTTGTTCTGTACNTGATTTTATATGATACATATACCTTACTTTTTATGTACCCCACCAAGTTACTCTGACCAACATTCATCTGATAAGAAACTACAGATTAAGAGGCTCAGAGAAATTGAATTACTTCACAGGATCTCATAGCTAGATTGTGACTGAGATGGGATCTGAATCCAGCCATANCTGACTCAAGAGTTCTTGGTCTGAATGTCTTCCTTTACTGCTGCTTATGTGAACACCATCAGCTCCAGATGTGTTGGAGAGGTGGATCTTGAGGGGTCAGAGAAGTAGTCCAAAAATCAGAATTCTGGCTATCAGAAATAACAATGAAGATAGAGAGGAGAAACATGCAAGGGCATGCTGAGGAGTGTAACCAGGCCTTCTTGTTGGAGCCAGTTTATGTATCATGCAAAAAGATCAGAAAAATGGGGTTCTGATCCCATTGGGAAGCCTTTAGACAAAAGGGACAGGGCTTAATTATTTGGATATAATAGAGCCCCAGAAAGTTTGGGGGCAGCAGGAGTCTTGGGAGAAACACTCCAGGAAGCTTCACAGACACTTTCCATGTTAAGTACAACTTAGAGTTGGGCACTAGAAGATATGGGCTCTTGTGGTTGGGGGGCATCTGAGAAGAGCCAGGGGTTCAAGTGACATTCCTCTTTGCAGCCACAGCTCCAGAGCAAGCTCCTGCCACACCACGGCCATACCAGGGTGTTCGAGTCAAGGAGCCAGTGAAGGAG